>WEIS01034182.1:3908-24308 GCA_013389965.1 Todus mexicanus | reverse complement strand
TTTGGAAAGAAAGAAGCATCCACTCAGGTGCCTGAACACACTCGACTTATGTTTTGTGTGAAAAAAAAAAAAGGCAATTGCTCCATTACAGTATGATGCACAATCCCTTAAGGGTATTGTCATTGTTGTCAATCAAAACAAAAATTTTCCCAAGCACATTTACTATGAAAATCTTGTCTTTTTACAAAGGGACACTGTCAAGACTTGTTAATAGTAAACAAGGCAAGACTGCTCCCGTTTACATTCGACATCAGAAGGATGCACATTTAGCTGTTTCTCCGGCTTAGCCTCTCTGTTAGGCAGAACACTGGAATATGATGAAACAGAGAGGCCTGATATGTAAGGACAGGCTTGGAGAGCATCAGTGAAACATAAAGACACGGCAGAGGATAAGGAAACTGCAATTAGTGTGGGTAGGCAAGCAAGGAGGTTTATCCGTGAAGTTTTCTGAAATATTAATTGCAGCTTCTTTCATGAGGATGAAAACATTTCAAAAGATATGCTAAATAATTCTGTATATGCAAAACCATAATAATTCCTACTAGCTAATATTCAGCTTACTGGGCTTATTTCTGTAGCTCTAGAAGGGCAGGGTTGATTCCAAATCAGCAGGATTGTTTTTATCTTGAGTTCTAGTAATAATCAGTGCTTAGTCTTAAAGACTAAATCCCTAGAGTCATGAGTTTCTAAGATAATCTCTGGCTTTATTGCAGTAAAAAGCAGGATTTTTGTTGTCATGGTCAAAAATTAGCCTTAGAGTTTCCCCAGAGGTCTAAAATAAGAAGTCAAGTAAAAAGTGCTAGAAAGCTTCTTGTAGTTTTAAGCAAAATAATGACTTTTCTCATCTTTTTTGAATAGACAAACAAACCCATAACTTGGACAGCAAAAATAGAAGAGTAAAAGCCATGGAGGGGGAGGGATGGAGGGGGAGGGAAGTGAAATTGAAGTAATTTTTTTAACTATCGTACCTGTAGAAAAACAAGAGGTAGGAGAATGACATTGCTGTTGTAAATAACATCTGAAGCATGGAACAGCTGAAAAAGATTTTTGATGGCTCCAGACAGAATGAGACTACAGAAATAATGACTAATCAATTTCTTACCGAATCAACTTACTGCCTTAGATCACAGCATGGTTATTTACAAGGTCTGACCTCTGGATCTTATCCTTATTACCTATGCAGATATCCACAGATTTTCCCCTCTTGTTGAGGCAACAGCATTGTTTCATGGAAAAATACAGGAATAAATGTCATCATAGATGTAGAAGACATATAAATGCAGAACAGAAAAAAAATAAATGCTATAAACCTAATCTTACATGCATGTTCTTCCAAATTCATACTCCTAATTTTATAAAGAAGATTATATCATCAATAACTATGATACTTCACCTTCAAACAAGTCATGCCTCATAAATGTTCTCCATAGTCTTTTTTAAGCACATTTGCACTGGAAATATTCCAATACTTTACTTGGTTATGTAGATCATTTATATTTGTGTACAAAGCTAGCAAACTGTATTTACTTAAATCTGCATTGATCTTTTATCAGTAGATAAAAACAATTGCACTGTTGTGGTTGAAACAATTATCATTCTACATTTCTTGCAAACTGCCTTCAAGTTTTTGTATCTCATTAGAATTAATATATGGAAACAGTGTTTGCTGGTTATAGTAAACCTAGTACCTTTCCATTCCAGCTATCCTATGAAGAGCCTTACTTAGAATGGACAAGGGGCAATGGATGCAAGCTAGAGCACAGGAAGTTCCACCTCAACATGAGGAAGAACTTCTTTACTGTAAGCGTTACAGAGCACTGGAACAGGCTCCCCAGAGAGGTTGTGGAGTCTCCTTCTCTGGAGACTTTCAAGAACCGTCTGGATTTATTCCTGTGTGACCTGCCCTAGATTCTACGGTCCTGCTCTGGCAGGGGGGTTGGACTTGATGATCTCCAGAGGTCCCTTCTAACCCCTAACATTCTGTGATTCTGTGAATGCAAGCAGTCTGAGGTCTAATTACCTTTTATTTGTGTTACAAAGTCATACCACAACTAGATAAGAATAGAGAACTGCTGGGATATTTTTCCTTTGCTTTATTGTGTTGTTTCATTTTACCCAGAAATTTGAAAATCTGAGTAAAGACTGAACACATATTCAGAGCTGAAAACAATATGTGTAACTTTGTAGACATTAAAGATTCCATAATTGAACTTAGGATTGTCTCTGGGACAAAAGAGTCCAGCCTGCAGGAGGCATCCATGAGGGAGACAGATCTGGAGAAATGCCTCTAAACAGCACAGACAGTTGAATTGTTCAAGGGGAAAAAAGGTCAACGTAACAATAGCGATCAGCACAGAGCAAGTACACTACTGGTTTGAGATGAAGTGGCAATGCTGGCATTGTGTTGTAGAAAACAATACAAAAATTAGAAAGCTTCATACATATTCTATGGGGGACTGGGAAGAGTTAGATGTAAGACAATTCTTTATAACATACTTCCATAATACTTCTGAAACAAATTATTTAAAATACAGGTCATACCTATTTTGTTAAATAAAAAAAGTGCCAGGCAATGAATTTGAGCATTGGACAGAACTGCTAGTCTTCTGTAGTGCATAATTGTTAGCATACTCCCTGGCAGGGTTTTCATCTGTCTCAGTCAGAGTTCTCCAAGACAATGCCTGGGCAGGGTTCAGGGGCTAACATGTGTCAGGACCACTCCCAAAAGGCCACTTGGAGAAGAATGCAGCAGTCCCCCACCCTACATACTCTCAACTTTGCAACAGTCAGCACTGTATGCTCAAACACTCCTCGTACCACAAGAAACTCTATGCAACACATGCCCACAGCTTCAAGCTATGAAAATGTCATTCTGGTAGATAGCAGTCTTCATGTCATCTCAGACCCTACAAGTGAAAAAAGAAATTAAAACTGCTTTTTAAATTATTTTTTCTTTAAAGCCCAGAATAGTTACAGGGACCAGAGGATACCCCTAGGACCCTCAGGCCTTAGGACAATGTACTGTGAACACACTCAATTTATCTTATTTTGCCTTTGGGTCAGACGGTGGTCTCTGGTCTTGTTTTATTTATCAGTATAGACTGACCGAAGAAACTTGCACTGATATCTACGATGCATGCTACCAGATATCAGAGCCCTCAGTCAGTACACACGCAGTGCTGAAGATACCACTAGGCATGTTATTTTCATATTTGCAGCTGTGCAATTGCATCAGTAGCCAATTCAATAAGACAAATCAGCAATATTTGATTTGACAAAATCTGACAAAATATCAATTAAATGCAAAAAGACATTCTGATTGCCATAAGCTTTTAGTAAGAACCCCACAAAGTTCAAGTCATTATCACCCAAGGTCCCTGGCAGTTGACAGATATAAGGCCATCTTGTCAAGACACCATGATAATAAAATCAATACACAGACTCATAGTGGTGGCTGTGTGTTCACCTGAGGCTATCTGGCCTGCTGTGTTATGGTGCATGAGATTTCCAATTTCTTGTGCCACTAGCACATAAAAGAACAATGCGGCTAGCAAAAAAAAATCAGTTTTCTTTGACTCCCCTGCTCGAATGATGAAGAAAGCTTTTCCCGGCTGGTTTATTTAGGGAAAATGAAGCAAAAACTCATAACAAGAACTCACAAAGAGCAAGGTGAAGACTGACATTGCTGAATCTATTGCGAATTTTCTCAACTACTTAGCTACAGCATTTAATTTCACTGCAACATGGTACCAAGATATTTTCAGCATAAGTAATGCAGGAAAACTAGCAGCATCAGTTGTTTTCAGTCTTGTAACAAAGTACTCTGATATGTAAAAAGAAAATGCTGTTGAAGAAATATTCACATTTCATAATTTTAAGTGTACATTCCCTGACTTTCGTACTCTGGAAATTTATATCAACTATTTGGAACATCCAGTATCCTGAGACAGCTCTCTACAATGAGGCAGAATAATTCCCTTTGGTATCACCTGATATTAGAAGACAACTTCACCTGCAGCCTGCAATGATTAGTACTGCAGCAGAATTAACACATTTTTTTTCAGCTATTTCATGATCATCAAAAGAATACAGAGTTATCTAATAGGAGTTAACAGATTTTTATGTCCATTTGTACTANGAACCACATGGGAGCAGTCTGTTCCTGAGTGACTACACCCCATGGAAATGACCTTTGCTGAAGCAGTTCATGAAGAACTGTAGGCTTTGGGAAGGACTCACATTGGAGAAGTTTGTGGAGGACTGTCCCCCATGGGAGGGACCCCATGCTCAAGCAGGGGAAGAGTATGAGAAGTCCTCCTTCTGACGGGGAAGGAGCAGCAGAGACAATGTGTCATGAACATAGGTGGAAGGTGGTTTAAGATTTAGGTTTTATTTCTCATTATCCTACTCTGATTTGATTAGTAATAAATTAAATTATTTTCCCCAGACTAAGTCTGTTTTAGCTGTGAAAATACTTGATGAGTAATCTGGTCCTGTCCTTAGATTTCGTTCTTGTGCCCAACCAAACCGTGTAGCACAGGACAGTTCCTGGCCAAATCTTCAGTTCATTTTGGGAAAAGAAAGACTTGAGTCTTGTAGTTCATGCTGAAACATGTCAGCCACTCACAGGTTCAGGGTTTGGGATCGAACATCTTTAAGTTCAGAGGTGTGAAATATTACCTCTAGTCAATTCAATAAACATTTTTCTTCTAGAATTAACCTTCATACTCACGCATCTCAACATGAATTACCACAAAAAACTTTAAAATTGGTTAGTGGGTAAGACCTGCAGCTTTTATTTCTCTTCAAATTTTGCTGAGCTGCTATCCTTTAAATTGATGCTATATCTATTTAATTTCCATCCCCAGAATTACCATTTGTTTTTGTTTGGGCTTTTTTTGGGGGGGGGGGTTTGGAGGGAGGGGTTTGCGTTTTGTTTTTTGTTTGTTTCGGTTTTAATTATTATTATTGATATTTTTATTTGTTTCTTCTTGCTTGAATGCAGGAAAATAATAGCTGTGTCGCAATTAGGTAGCACTAGCTCTGGGCACTAGTCCTGGTGCTGCCATGGCCATGTCACTGTGGGCAGCCACCAGGTCCTGGCACCAGCCCTTGGGATGTTGTGACCGTGCCACACTGTGCAGAATGTTGGTTATTCCCCAGGATGGGTACAAAAAGGCCTGTACCAGCCTGGTCTAGTAGTGGAGGAGGCAGGTAAATAAGGATTGAGAGAAGGCAGGGAGGGGAGAGCACGGAGGCAGAGGCTGCCCGATGGAGGATAGTGGTTCCTTCATTCCTTTCCCTGTGCATTGCAGATGGACAATCAGACTGGGGTGTGACCAAAATACATGACACTCCTGTCTTCTCCTTCCTCTGCCACTCAGCCAGAGATTTGTCAGTACTCAACAGGATAGATAAGATAGCAACCCATCATGGTCTTACAGGCATCTAGAAGCTCCCCACAGACAGGGGCAAAGACAGCTCCACACCCTTTTTTCCTGGGTAGCTGAGGGCTGGGCCCCACAGGAGGTCCTAGCACCAACCCTAGCAATGTAGTAGCCACATCAGTGTGGGCAGAGTGCTGGTAGTGGCCCCTGTTACAGCGGGGTTGGTGACATGACTGGCCCAGGACGAGTGTCTCCTGGCTAACAGGGAGATGTGGGATGGACAGTCTTGGCATGAGGCTGTGCCCTAGGCAGGGAGGAAGGGACTGCCCATGGCAGCAAAAGGTGGTTGTTTCATTTGTTGATTCTGCTGTTGTTGACTGCCACAGCCCTGGACAGAGACACAACCAGATCATGGCACACACTGGTCCTCTCCCCCTTCCACTACTCAGCTGGAAAGTGTTACAACTTGTAGAAGGACATTAACCTAAGCTTAAAGAAACACACATAACTCCATTTTGTACCACATCATGGTTCTAACAGTGGCTGGAGGGTCCCCACAGCTGTGGATGAAAGGAGCTCCACATCACCCTTCATCTCTGTACCCTGTCATGGTCCTAGAGGTGGCTGGAATGGCACCAGTCATGGACAAAGGGAACTCTACTCTACCTCTCTTTTCTGTGTGAAGCTTCTCTGTGTCTAACCTCCTTAAAAATATGCAAGGGAAAAATGAAATTCACCTTGTGAAGACAAGTCCTGAACTTCATCAGCATTATTTATCTTAATATAAATTTGTAATGAGCACCTCTATGAACTAAATACTAGCACTAAAATATC
Organism: Todus mexicanus; assembly: GCA_013389965.1. Classification (NCBI taxonomy): domain Eukaryota; kingdom Metazoa; phylum Chordata; class Aves; order Coraciiformes; family Todidae; genus Todus; species Todus mexicanus. The sequence continues at coordinate 18,087 of WEIS01034182.1, read as the reverse complement.
AGCCTTAGGTATCTCCTGCTGATTTCCTAGACATTTGCTCTCCCAGAGAGAGCAATGGCAGTTTATTAACATCCATTGTTAGCCCCAAGGACAAATTTACACTTCCCAACAAAGAATGTGTATATATATGAATATGTGTGTATGTAGAGAGATATTCATTTGTGTATATATGTTATGTGCATATTATGTACATAAAGGAAAATTTACTATACGGAAAAAATGTTAGATTTTGAAAGCAACTCATCTAACAACTGTGAAACGATTGTCCCTGCAGCCTTAACTCTCCCTGCTGTGTATGTGGATCCGTTAGCTGGAAGCATGCACTGAATGAGCAAGACTCCATGGCCTGGAGATCAGTTGTGCCTGTTTATTGAAAGAGAAGATTTCTTTTTATTTTACTCTTTAATTTTTACTTTATTGATTTTTTGCTTTTTCTGTTTGATGAATATTGATTGTACCCATGCAGTGTTGCACTCATACTGGTTGCTTTATTTCTCCCTTTCTTGTTTATTCATTGTGGTAATTTACTTGTGGGATGAAAACTGCTGAGGGCTTTTTTTTCACAGGATCACAGAAGTTGTAAGGCACCTCTGGAGATCACCTAGTCCCTCCCCAGGGGACAGTCAGATACAGCAGACTGCTAAAGGCCATGTCCAGACATGTTTTGAGTATCAAAACAAGGTGGAGACTCCCTAGCCTCTTCAGGCAAACTGTCCCAGTACTTGACCATCCTCATAGTAAATATGTATATAAAATGAAAAAAATATAGAATATTTAAACATAATTTACTGTATTTCGGTTTATGCCCACTGCCTCTTGTCCTGTCATTGGGTACCACTAAGAAGAGTCTGACTTTGTCTTCTTTACTGCTTCCAGCAGGTATATATTATACATTGATATTACATTGATTACATATATTGATAAGTTACCCCTGAGCCTTCTCCTGTTCAGGATTAATAGTTGCAGTTCCCTCAATATCTCCTCAGATAGTTAGATGATCATGATATTTAATTATCTTTGTGCTGGGCATACTCCATTTATCTCTTGTACTGGGGAGACCAGCACTAGACACAGCACCCAGATATGTCTCACCAGTGCTTAGCAGAAGTCAGCACTCAATCTTCTTGTAATGTTCTTATTAATAGTGCCGAAGACACCATTGGCCTTCTGCTGTGAGGGTTCATTGTTGGTTAATTGTCAATCATTGGTGCACCAGGCCTCCCAGGGCCTTCTCTCCAAAGCTCTTTCCGAGCTGGTTGCCTCCCAGCATGTACCAGTGCCTACAGTTATTTCTCAAAATGACTGCATTTCCCTTTGTTGAACTTCATGATGTTCCTATCGGCTCATTTCTCCAAACTGCTGAGGTTCCTCTGAATGGTAGCACAGTCAGAACCCTAAAATGTAAAATAGACAACATCCAGTGCTCTCCCTTTGTCCTTCAAGACAGACATGTCATCACAGAAGGCCATCAGGCTGATCAGACATGATTTCCTCATTATGAACATTTGCCAAATACTTCCAGTCACTTTCTTTCCTTTGTGTTTCTGGAAATGGTTCCCAGGATTAGTTGCTCCGTGACTTTCCCAGGAATTTTAGCTTTCTAGGTCCTTCCTTTTGCCCTTTTTGAAGGTTGAGATGACATCTGCTTTCTTACAGTTCTCAGGAATCTCCCCAGATTGCCATGGCCTTTCATATAAAATGGAAAGTGACCTTGCGATGACATGAGCCAGCAACAGCTCCCTCTTCACTCGTATGTGCGTCCCATCAGGGCACATGGATTTGTGTATGTCCAGTTAGTTTAAATGTTCCCTAACCTGATCCTCTTTCACCAAGGGCAAGTCTTCCTCATTCCAGACTTTACCACGTGTCTCAGGGACCTAAGATTCATGTTGTCTAAACTTACTAGTGAAGACTGAGGTGAAAAAGACATTGAGTATCTTGATCTTTCAGTGTCTTTTGTCACAAAATCCCCGGCCCTACTCATCAGCGTGTCCAAGTTTTTCCTAGTCTTCCTTTTGCTGTTGATAGACTTGTATAAGCTCTTCTTGTCACCCGTCAGATTTGATCTCAAATAGGTTTTGGCTTTCCTAGCCTCATTCCTGTATGCTCAGTGTGCCTTTGTTCCTTCTGGGTCATACTCCTCCTGCAGAAGCACTGTCCCTGCTTCTACCTCTAGTTCACTTTCTTTCTTATGTTTAAATTTAAGGAGGATCTCCTCACTCATCCATGCAGGCCTCCTGCTGCCTTCTAACACTCACCAAGATGGATGAATCTTAAGCATGGAAAAAGAGTACCCTGACATAAAAACAGTTTTCTGAACCCTTCTTTGCACCAGGGCTATCATCCCTGGGATTAAGAAGTAGTTGTTGTATGGGCTGGATGAGCAGACAATGAGGTGAATGGATAAATGGATGGGCCTACTGGGTGGCAATCAGTGGTATAAACTCTGTTTGGAAGCCAGTGACTAGAGGTGTACCCCAGGGATCAATACTAGGTGCAGTCTTGTTCAGCATTTTCATTAATGATATGGATGATGGTGAAGAGTTTGCCCTTGGCAAGTCTGTGGACAACACTAAACTGAGCGGATAATACGTTAGAAGGTCGTGCTGCCATCCAGAAGGACCTCAGCAGGCTGGAGAAATGGGGTGACAGCAACCTCATAAAATTCAACAGATTCAGCTGAGCCACCCAGTTGGAAAGCAGTTGGGAAGAAAAAGACCTGGAGGTCCTGTTGGACACCAGGCCAGATGCCAGTAATGTGCCCTTGCAGCAAAGAAGACTAGTGGTATCCTGGGCTGCATTAGGGAAAACATTGCCAGGTTGAGGGAGGTGACCCTTCCCCTTTATTCAGCTCTGGTGAGACCACACCTGGAGTAGTGTCCAGTTATGTGCTCCTCACTACAAGGGAGACATGGACTTAATGGAGACAGCCCAGTAAAGGGCCACAAAGATGAATAAGGGACTGAAACACCTCTTCTATGAGGAAAGGCTGAGAAAGCTGGGACTGTTTAGCCTGGAGAAGGCCCAGGGGGGATCTCATCAACATATATAAATACCTGAAAGGGAAGTGCAAAGAACAAGGTACAAGGCTCTTTTCACTGGTGCCCCGTGGGTAGCTGGCACTAGGTGACCCTGCTTGAGCAAGTGGGTTGGATCAAATGATCTCAAGAGGTCTCTTTGAACCTCAACCATTCTGTGATTCTTCCAAACAGACCAAAGTTTGCTCTTCTGAAAGCCAGGTCTGTGATTCTGCTTTCTGCCCTGTTTCCTCCTTGTAGAACCTTGAACTCAACCTTCCCATGGTCACTGCTGTCAAGATTACATCTTACCTTCACATCTGTGAACAGTTCTCCCTTGTTTGTAAGTAGGTGATTCAGCAGAGCATCTTCCGTCATCAGCTGCTCACTCACACATGTCAGAAAGTCACCATCAAAGCACTCCAGAAACTTCCTGGATTGCTTGTGCCCTGCTGTATTGCCTCGTCAGCAAATAATAGGGTTGTTAACATATGCCAAGAGGACTAGGGCCTGTAAACCTAAGGCTTTTTCCAGTTCTTCGAAGGAGGTTCCCAGCTAGGTCATCACCCTTCGCCGGGGAAGGCACTGTGCATCCTTGCTGCTCTCTCACATAAACGGCAACTATTCCTCTTCACCATCCCAGTTTGTCCTTTCTAAGAGCCTGTATCCCTCCACTGCATCACTCCAGCTGTGTCTGTGACTGCAGTGAGACCATATAGCTCTCCTTGCTCCCGATGACACAGGTGTTGCTGTGTAGGCACTTCAAATGGGACTCCATNCCGGGGCCGGGGCCGGGCCAGGGCTGCGGGGGCCGCCGGCTCCCTCTCCTGGCCGTGCGGCGCCACCGCGACCGGGGCCGACCGGCGAGGGACTCGGGAGGAGGCCGGGGGCCGTGCCACGGGCAAAAGACCGAACAACAATAACAACAACTTATTCTTTTTCCCGATTAATTCTTATTTCTCACTAATCCCTGTCTTCCCTTCGGATTGTCTCACCNACATGGACTTAATGGAGACAGCCCAGTAAAGGGCCACAAAGATGAATAAGGGACTGAAACACCTCTTCTATGAGGAAAGGCTGAGAAAGCTGGGACTGTTTAGCCTGGAGAAGGCCCAGGGGGGATCTCATCAACATATATAAATACCTGAAAGGGAAGTGCAAAGAACAAGGTACAAGGCTCTTTTCACTGGTGCCCCGTGGGTAGCTGGCACTAGGTGACCCTGCTTGAGCAAGTGGGTTGGATCAAATGATCTCAAGAGGTCTCTTTGAACCTCAACCATTCTGTGATTCTTCCAAACAGACCAAAGTTTGCTCTTCTGAAAGCCAGGTCTGTGATTCTGCTTTCTGCCCTGTTTCCTCCTTGTAGAACCTTGAACTCAGCCTTCCCATGGTCACTGCTGTCAAGATTACATCTTACCTTCACATCTGTGAACAGTTCTCCCTTGTTTGTAAGTAGGTGATTCAGCAGAGCATCTTCCGTCATCAGCTGCTCACTCACACATGTCAGAAAGTCACCATCAAAGCACTCCAGAAACTTCCTGGATTGCTTGTGCCCTGCTGTATTGCCTCGTCAGCAAATAATAGGGTTGTTAACATATGCCAAGAGGACTAGGGCCTGTAAACCTAAGGCTTTTTCCAGTTCTTCGAAGGAGGTTCCCAGCTAGGTCATCACCCTTCGCCGGGGAAGGCACTGTGCATCCTTGCTGCTCTCTCACATAAACGGCAACTATTCCTCTTCACCATCCCAGTTTGTCCTTTCTAAGAGCCTGTATCCCTCCACTGCATCACTCCAGCTGTGTCTGTGACTGCAGTGAGACCATATAGCTCTCCTTGCTCCCGATGACACAGGTGTTGCTGTGTAGGCACTTCAAATGGGACTCCATTTTGTGTTCATTCCCCATGAAGGGTACGACAGCTTTCCCCATGTGCACCTACTTGCGCATGCTGCAGGTGAGGCCCTTTCCACCCTGTTTTGTTGTTACCAAGCTGTCTCCTGCCCACATCACCCTGCAAATTTTGTTCACAAAGCTGGTCCACTACCTCTGCACTTAGTTGTTGGTCTTCCCTTCCTCCTCTTCACCTCCTTCACCATTCCTAGTTTTAAGCCCTCCACACCAGCTTAGCCAGTCTGTGGGCAAAGACAGTTTTGCTGTCCCAGCCAGGTGGATCTCATCTCTTCCTGGCAGCCCTCCATCCTCACAGACCATCTCAAGGTCTCAGCAGCCAAATCCCCATCCTCAGCATCGCCTGCGCGCCCGGTTGGTGAACCGCCGGCTCCCTCCAACTTCCCCGAGTTCGTCGCCGTCGGGACCGAGGGGACTCCGGCGGGACCCCCGCAGCCCGGCCGGGGGGCCGCGGGCGNATTTTTGAACGGGGAAAAAAGAAAATCTGCTGAGGTGAGCACTCTGAGCAAGTAGAAAAATTGGGTTCAAAACCTCTTTCGAGGAAGAAACAAATGATTCGTCGTCCTGTGTTTTCTTGATATGTGCGCTAAATGCTGAACTCCAATGGGAATGTGAACAGCTCATGCATTTGAAAAGACTGAACCCTGTTTTCGTTAGAGCTGTGGCCTGAGATTAAACTCCTGCTTCTGGATCACAAGTAGGGGGAAGTAATATTCAATATTTAGGAAGTGTTGAAGGTACAGAGAGGGCTGGTAATGCGGGGGGCGGGGGGGGAGGGGAGGAGAGGGAGAGAAAGGCAAAAAAAAAGCAGAATGGAAATAAAATACATAGTAGTTTTTGTGTAGGGGTTTTTTGTTGTTTTTTGTTCTGTTTTGGGAGGTTGTTTGTTTTGCTTTTTGTTTTGCTTTGTTTTTAATTAAAACCATTTAAAATAGAGAGACAAATTGTGGCAGAAGTTTGCAAATTCTGAAAAAAATGTCAGCAATGTTCTCACTCAGCTCTAGTGTAACTGTACGGCAGACAGGTGAACATTATTTGGTGCATTGAACCCATGACCTTTATAAAACTTACGCAAACAGGAAGAGTAATAGTGAATTTATGACAGAAGATTAAGGGTGTGTCCACAGGGAAAACTCAAGAAAGATTCACTTCTGTAAGTAGATTAGCAAAACCTCATTAAGCTCCTTTGAGGATGCCCTTATTCAGTATTAAATTGTCTTTACACTTACACTAAAAGTGAGTTTTAACTCTTGAAGTTTACACCTTCCGTTAATATGATTTTCCTCAGTGTCCCTTTTTAGAAAGGTCCCAAGCAATTGCAGTACAAAAGGGATGTTAAAGACACTAAGATTCATCATCTCATTCCAGGGACCAAGGTCATTATTGCTGCAGTGGTGAGGAACCTTTCTTGCATTATAATATCAGGTCATGTTTAGAGATGCAGACTCAAAAGCAGATTTTCTCTTGGTTGTACAAGTCCTTAGACTACCACATGAAAAATAAGTGCCACGGTTGTTGAAGTTAGTCACTGTCCTGAACTTTGGAAACAGAGGAGAATGCAGTTCAAAATTAAGACAGCTAGGTACAGAAATCTATAGGGGTGCACACTATTCGTGGTTGTGCTGACTGCCTGAGTAGTTGCTGGAACCTCCATAGAGATTCCACCTCTGGAGGCTCAGTCTAGCTGCCTGAAAGTGAAGTGTCTCACAAGAGAGTTGATTTTTTGAGACTTATTCAATATATCCACCTGAGAACAGCAAATATGATTGACACTTGTTGTATGAACAAACAGTGTGAGGGCACCCCAGATGGAACTAGATACTTATATTTAGGCAAGTAAAATGTACCCTGATTTTTCTATACTAGAAATAGCTGACTGTTGTTTCACCTTTATTGATCATGATAGGATGTTAAACACATTCTGTGCCTTCAAACAAATCTGTTTACACACCTTAATTTTGAACTTAGTCGTAAACATAAAATTAATGTGGGTTTACTTTTTTTTTTCTTCCTCAGCTGAGACAAGTATTTGATATGTGTTCAACTGAATTTCATGTATAACAGCGTTTTAGGTAAGACATAAGCAACCATGTCCCCTAGACTTGTATGACCAAGTAAGGCTATGGCAGTCTCAGTCATGAGGAAGAATCTTATGAATTTTGTGCCTGCAGAGCTAAGCAATGTGTAACTCTATTCTGAACATGAACTAATTTTAGACACTAACGTCCCACTATAGATGAGATTGTAGTGGGCTGGATCCTCTCTAGTATGTCTGGTACATGGGATATCGGACTGTCCCCACTCCAACACTCATTTTGCCATTGCTAAAATTTTGGGGGTAGGGATTTCTAAGCACTTCAAAGCACACAAATAAATTGTTGCTTGATTTTTTACTGGCCTGTTGCTCAGCTACACTCTTATGTCCTACATAAGCAAATTCCTGCAGGGACAATACCTGTGAGACAAAAGCCAAAATAGACTTTCTTAAAGGACCTTCTCTTCCTGAGAGTTCTCAATGGCTTTTCAAATCACTCAGCCTCTTCTTTAGGGACAAAACCTAAATATGCTGCATGTCCCTTGATGGTTTTGGGAACAGCTTAACAACAGTGGAAAGCTAGTGGTAGACTTGGGGGGAACCTTCTTGCAACTTCCAACAACGCCTTGATTTTGTGACAAGCTACAAAACACAAAAGTGCTGTCATTTTTCTGGTCTGTAGAGAAAATAAATAAATAAATAAAAAACCCCAAGAAAACCTCCCTTTCCCTGAGCTGTTCTTGCTCCCGTGAACCCGTAGGGGAGGGCAGCAGCTCCAGGCGGTGGAGGCGAGGAGCAGAGAGCGGGGTACCCGCGGCGGGGGCGGTAGGTGGCGCACGGCCCCGGAGCATCGCTGGAGGGGCTCCCCCGCACTGCTCCCAGGGCCCAGGGGCTCCACTGAGGATGCAATCCTAGAAAGCTGGAAGCTGGACAAATCTGCGAACAGTTGCAATCGTTGGCTGCCATCCCACAAGCTTTTCCTTGCGAGCAGACTTTCACTTGAGCTCCTGGAGCTGCCGAACGGTGCTCACGTAGATCAGGTTTCAAAATTAGGGTCTAATTTTAAATGAGATGTCAAAAACTAGGGCTGACAAACAGTGGGAAAGAATGAAAGGAGGCAAGCCACAGGTAATCTATGTGAACAGCTCGGCAGCCATGCTGACAGCTGGGAACGAGAACCCCGGAGCGCTAACGTGAGCTTTCAGACTGGCTCCCCTGACCTCGGACAAGCCACTCATGGCTTGTTCCTTCAGGTGTTGAGCTCCTCTTTCGACGTTGCTGAGTAGTTTGACAAGGATCAGTGGAAGCCTGGAATGTTATTCTGTTTTCATGAAGCACTCGGTAACCGATGGGACCCATTTCCCTGCCTCAGTTTCTCTGTGTATGAAAGAGAATAAAGTCCTGTTAAGTATTGCAGCACTCCTTCACAGAATAAGGCGCTTCAATAGCATCACTACACTTGACTGGAACTCATGTTTTCTTTTCCTTGCCCTTTTGGAACATAGACAGCTGGGAAAGTCTCATAGTCAGAAGCAGAAAAGTCTGGCAATGCAGAAAGGAAGAAAAGTGGCTAAAACCAGCCAGGCAGCCACTGTCTTGGATATATAAAAAGTATTTATGAAAGCATTGAATTACAATAAGCAGTGTCCAGTATGTTTTATGAGATTAAATAATCTGGACAAATACAGCCACTGGGCAGTCATAACTGAACCAGCTCAGATAAAGCAAAATATCTGCTGGCTAGAAACTCAGCTAGATACCTTCTACTGGGCAGCTATGAAGCAAAAAAGGAAAGCTCATTTGTCAAGGATGGACCAAAGACCTCTTTACTCACTTTTTTGGTTTGGAGGTTTTGTATTTCTCTCTCCCCCCACCCCCTTCCCCCTCTTTTTTTTTTTTTTTGTTTTGTTTTGTTTTGTTTTGTTTTGTTTTGTTTTGTTTTGTTTTGTTTTGTTTTGTTTTGTTTTGTTTTGTTTTGTTTTGTTTTGTTTTGTTTTGTTTTGTTTTGTTTTGTTTTGTTTTGTTTTGTTTTGTTTTGTTTTGTTTTGTTTTGTTTTGTTTTGTTTTGTTTTTTTTTGTTTGGTTGGGGTTTTTTTTAGAAATAGAGCTAGGAAAAAGTATGACAGTCTGCTTTACCTGACTGCCTAGAGAATGGTTGCCTGAATGCGTCTACTCGAGTCCTAGAGCAGGGAAGGTGAGATCAGAGTGCTATGGGATGTAGGTTTTTAGACAGGAAAATACCTCTCCTTTGACATTGCCTCAGCTATGATTTTTTTCCCCATAAGCTGTGGTTTTAAATAAAATATTTTCTATCTTACTGAAGAAGATGTAGACATCTTAGAAGACACTAAGAAGACCCAGTTAAGAACCAATTTCCTCTGCATCCTTAGCTCATTTCAAATTGCCAGTGTCGGTGTCCTTTCTCAGCTCACCCACTATTTCTTTGTGTAGGACGAGCATTTCCATCACACTGGATGCCTTGAGTGGAAGCTGACTTCCAGACCATTCCATAAACCAGGGAATAGAAATCTGGGCTCAGGCTGCAATCCAAGGACTCCTTTAAGTATACAGATTTTCCCATTGTCTTCATCTGTAACACTATACAGCACCAACACATCACAAGCGCAACCAGCTTGCAGATTTTAAGATCACACATATTAGGATGACTTGCTGAATTAGAGATCAAAGTATTTAACATTTTATAGGTTATTAGAGTATCTAGAAGTAGAAACAAATAGTTAAAAAGAAAAGATAATTGATGATGCTTTCATTAGAGTGAGAAAAAAACAGAGAGAAGCTGTTATCAGTGCCAATCAACATTTGAGACTGAAATCTTGGGCAATTCTGAAGAGAGGAATTTGTTTTCAATCCTTTCCTTCCAGCAGCGTTATAGAGACAGAAATCCAGGTTCCTGATTAACCCCCAAGCAAAGAATAACCTTCACCTAGAGAGCTCTGCTTTCAAAAGAGTTGGCCCCTGTAACTAGAGCCTGTTCAATTACTCTTCTTCAAAGAGAGCAGGCAACCAAGAATGTCAGCTTCATAGAAGGAGCTATAATTTCGAAGCAACTTCCTGTTTGTCAANAACCCGCCCTTTTAAATCAGTAAGCTGTAGAAATAGTTCAATAGTTGATTTACTTTATTTTTTTTTTCTTTAAATGGTATGGAATGGAACAGTTGGAATTTTTTCTTTTTTTTTTTTTTTTTTTTTAGTTTTTTTTTCTCCTTGTCACATTTTGTAATTGCAGAAGTTTACAAATGAAGGGTTTTTTCTGTCTTTGTGTATACATTAAAAGTGAGCAGACTCTCTCTATATATGTACCTACCAAAATCCTGATGAATTTACACCAGTTAACATATTACAGTGTTACTGTCTAAAATCAAACAATCACCTTCACTTAAAATAAATTAATAAATAAATCCTAAACAGAAAAAGCAACCCAAAATCACACACTAGCTACTATTCAGAATAAAAAGACACACAGCTGAATCTTGGTTTAGACATAAAGTATCTCCCTGGAAGAAGTCAGCCTGTCAAAATCTCTTCTTCTTGGCAACATTCCAGAAAGGGAGTATTTTCACAAAGATGAAAAGAGTGTTAAATGTGAACATTCTTCCAGATTGGATACGCATGCCTCCTTATACATATTTTTGTTATAAAACAAATGCATTTTAGTAAATTTAGGGAAGTGTTTCTGTGTTTCCTCCTCTACTGTATATTTTGTATGATAATATGGCACTGATTTCCTGTGTAATTTAAAACAGTTTAAAATAACTGATAACATCTAGTAGCTTTCTGTTCTTCCAATCTTTAATTTATCTTTTGCATATTTTAATGTGGAGTGGGGAGTTGGCTAGAGTTATTTACTTTTTGTTACTTTTCTGGTTTAGAATAAGAAGGCATAGGATTTGACCTTCTCCCTTCTGTTGCTGACTGTCTCTCCAACACTAAGCTTTTCTGTTCAGTGTCCCAAATTACATGGTGGAAAAAAATGTTTGGATTTAAACTCTGATGTTTTACAGTTTGAGATTCAGTTCTTGAAGGACAGTAAAAATCTTTACCAAATGGTAGGCTACTTCCTTTCAAACATTCCTCCAGTATTTGGAAGCCAGAAGATACATGTTGGTTGGGTTTTTTTGTCACAGCCTTTATATTTCACAGTGTCAAATCTCTGATTTGAGAGGGTCAAAATTAGCGTTTGCCTATGGTATGTAAATGGACAAACACTTTCACAAATACCCCTATAAACCCGAGGCATACTCTTTGGCATGTATGGGACTGGTGCATTATAGGCAGGCTTAATCTCAGAGGCTGAAAAGCTGCAGCCTGTTATCCTTCATCATACTCAGACAGTACTGAATACACGTAATATAGAGATATCAGATGCTACTCCTATCTTATTAGGAGATTGGACCTTTGTCTCATCTTTTAAACTGAGATTTTTCCTTCTAGCAGAGTATCCTCTTTCAAATGCTTATGCTTCCCAGGAAAAAAAAATATTAGTCTTCTCAGTTTGTATCTTCATGTCTGTTTTCCTAATCCCCTTTTTTTTCCTACATGTTTATTGCCGTTTCAAATAAAGTAATCTTCACAAAATAGTGTCAATGAGACACATTAAGATTTCACACATACCAAATATTAGGCTACAGAAATAGATAGGTGGAACATGGTTTTGAAAAAAATGCACTCAAGAAATTGAATTATTGTGAAATCTTACCTTCCACTGTCTATCTAGAAAACAAGATGTGTGCTTTGTTGTAAACACATTCTAACACTCCCTAATCTGGGAAGAGAAACCCAGCCTCTTTCGTGGGTAAGCTTCCATTCCAAGCAAAGCCTCCACCAAGGCAATTGTAGCTGACATCCCCTCAGGATCACTTCTAACATGTGCAGCCTGTGAGTTTCCTTGGAAACTGCCATGCAGCAGGCATGAGATTATGGCACATGACTGCTAAACCTTACAGCTTTATGCAGGAAAATAAAGGAATCCATGGATGGGCACCGGGACTGCAATCCACCTCCCAAGGATAGTAACGGCTGATTTTCAAACTGAGGCTTCTAATGGCCAATGGATTACTTCTATGTAGTCACAAAAGATAATGAACTAAAGCCAAATCTGTTGTTTATAAGTGCATGTTCATTCCGTAACAGCCTGTTTTTCTGCTGGGACAGTGGCAAGACTGAAACACAAGTCCAAAAATCACCATACCTTCAAAGAGCTTTTGCAACATGTCAGCTATGAGGCCTTACATTTCCTTTAGGCTGAAGTAATCTGGATAAGATACGACATAGGGATTCTTTTTTTTAAAAAAGTGTTCCTTCTCCAGATTGCTGTGGTTATACAATGCTTGAAAGTAAGAACTTGAGAATGGCTGTAATGGCCCAGTCAAGTATCTACCAAACTCATCAGCCTGTACCTGACAGAGTCTGTAACAAATAACCTGGAGAAGAATATATGTACAAAGGAAGTATGCAGTTCTTTGTGTTCAGGCACCCTTGACAGATTTGCCTGCTATTTCTGAACACTCATAAACCTCCAGTCCCATCCCCATCCTGTATCAAGCAGTCTCATGAGTTACCTCCTTGTAGGGTGAGGGAGTTTTCCTTTTGTTTATCATGAATCTGGATCCTGCTGGCTTCCTTTGGTGACTCTCGGCTCTTGTATCGAAAAGACAGTGGCCAATTGTTTCCTATTCACCTTCTCTTTTCTTGCTAATGATTTTACTGCTCCTCTATCTGATTCCCTTCCAGTCATCCCAGTTTGAGGCTGGAAAGCACTAGACTCATTGTTTTACAGTGCACTTTTACATGCAGTTTGTCTGTGGTGATGTCAGTTTGGAGCATGCATTTTCTTGTAGTTTTATTAGGCGAGACAGATTATCTGTGTCGTCAAATGTATTATTTAGCCTATGGGCTTTGTAGTCTCCATATGAATTTGACCCAGGATATACAGGTCACAGGAAAGCTTAATGATTTGGGTATTTAGATGTTCTGCGGGAACCTAACTTTGCTGCTGCTGTCCCCTTGCAGCAGTAATTATTGTACTCGGCCTCAAATTCATTCATATTAACTTATATTGACTTCAAAGGTTCTGGTTTAAATCCCACTTCCCTTGGCTGATATCTTTTTGGGAATCTGCTGCATCCTTCCAGCCCCTGCCAGAAGCCCGTGGCCCTGGGGCAGCCGGAGCACCCACCCGGAGCCATCTGGCGTCTGCCCGTGGTCCTCTGGGGCACCGGCTGGCTGAAGGACAGCTGCCCAAAACAAATGGCGACCTCTGTCATCTGGGCCATCAATTGTTCCAACATCTGGCAACTGGCTTTCTTGTGAGAGCTGACATTTGGCTGCTTTGGACCCAGGATTTTAGGATCCATGGACCAGAGCAGAAAATGGGACAGATCCCAATTTTTTATGTCAATAGAATCCAAATTAGAGTACTTTGGGTTGTTTTGTTTGTTTATTTGGTTGGTTGTTGCTTTTTAGTGTTGGGGTTTTTTTAGTATGTACTTCAAATGGTTTGCAGTTACTTGGAAGAATAATAACATAAAGAATTCAAAGAAAATAATGACATTATCAGAGTGAGAGAATCCCTTTGACAAACTTTTTCTGTTCTTATCCCACTCCTGCATTCAATTAATACCTTACTACAGCTCTTTAGAAATTGAAACCTCTTTAAATTGTGTTACAGAGACTCTCCTCTCTCCTACACCTTAGTCTGCATTTAACCAAATATAGTTACTACCATTACTGTGGTCGTCTCCACTGAACTTAGGTGCCCATGTGAGTTTTTACCCAACCTTATACTTGCAACCATGTGTACAATAACAGCGAGCTGGCCTGACTCCCTCTCCTCACTATTCTGATAAGTTTTCTTCACAAAACCAAACACACCAAAGATACATGTCAGGGTGCCTCTAAATTTGAAACATTTGAATGTGGTAAAAAGCTCCTTTGGTCTTTAACTGCATTCATAAAACATTTTATTTTTTTTTAAAGACTAATATGCTTGAAATCTTGGCAAAGCTAATAATGAACTCTTGAAAACTGTATTCAGGTATTGTATACATTTTTATTGTGTTACCTCAGCCTCACAGAAGGCTACAAATAAAAGAAACGTATAACAGAATATTTATTTCAAGTTACACAGACTACCTTTAAAAGATTTCTCCCTTAAACTCTAGGCAGATTTGACATAAAACAGGAAAAGGAAAAGAAAAAAAAAA
>WEIS01034179.1:19263-54311 GCA_013389965.1 Todus mexicanus | reverse complement strand
TTAAGAAATAAAGGCAGGAAACCATAGGGATATATATTTCATGACGGGCTAAATCACAGTTATGAAATAAATCCCTCATTCTTCAAGGAGAGGGTCTCTTTTGAAGACTGTAAAAGCTGAGAAGTGCTATGTTGGAGCCTGCATTGAAAAAAAATTCATAGTTCTTGTAGATGAAATGCACCCACAGCGCTGGATAATTTGCAGTGGAAATGCTTTTGAGTGTTTGGAAGGGACGGTGGGGAAGAAGAGTATGTCTGTGTCTACAGCTGAGATCCCCTTTCAGTGCTGAGCTCACAGGACACCATTCTTGGGCTTCATACATTGGCACAACCGTTAGATCCCTTCTAGTCATCTGAAGATTGCCCGTATTGGAACCGAGCATAGAATCATAGAATGGTTTGGCTTGGAAGGGACCTTTAAAGGTCGTCTCGTCCACTCCCCCTGCAGTGAGCAGGACAGGAAGAGAACACTCAACATTTATAATAACCTCTGAAAACGCAGCTCTTTGCAGCCTTCACAAGAACAAATGACATTTTCTTTCTGTATCTGGTTTTCAGTTGCTAGATCGTGCTTCTTATCAAATACTTTGTAGCAGTAAAGTAATATTAGAGAAGAGCTGGGAGACAGTAAATGACAAAGCTCAATTCATTTCCTTTGAGGCTAGGCAGCAAAGTTGAATAAGTGGTGACAAAATTAGTAGTATTATGTGATGAGAGGCTACTTCAGGTCATTTATTATAGTAATTGGTGGTATAGAATAATGACAGTTTAAATACACATTCAGATGATCTCACTGGATCAGTGACCAGGATGGATGGAGATCCACCAGGTAGTTGTGCAGAGTCACCAGAACATCGCTGTGTTTGGTCGATGTGCCACCACAGGATCGGACTTAATTTATGAGTCAGGAACTTCTGTGATAAAAGCTGAATGTTTTTGATATCTAAAGATAAAAATGTAAAAAAAAATAATATTGAAAACTCTTGAAGAATATTTTTTCAAAAGATAAAACTTTAAATAATTACTGGAGGTGTCTTAACCAAATTAAGCTATTTAATTAATGAGTATCAAGGAGATACAAAAGTTCATGTGGATAATGCAAAATTAATTTTTTGATTCAGGGTGCAAGATGAAAAATTCAAGTGTATCTCCTTAATGTCCTGCACTGCTTCCAGGTACCTCTTTACATCCCTCACCTTTTCCCATATATTGCCTTTTCCCCAACTTTTCAATTCACTTCTTTCAACAAATAACAAGCTGTTCTTCGTACACAAGTTAAAACGTATACCGCTTCTGAACAAAGCAGAAGGCATTTTCTCTCTGCAAAGTAAGTTTAGTTTAATTGAGACTGGCAGCTGCTATTTTTGTAGCTATTTATAATTGACACAGGGTGAAATTTCCTAATTTTCTACAAAGACAGGTAGTGACAAAAGGTGAATTAATGAATGCGCACGTCACCAAACCCCACCTTTTTTTGTGCATACAAATGCTGATGCTGCTTACCTAGGAGAAAAAAAATTTGCTTCCATTCATAATCCTTTTTTCCTTCTTCTCTCCCATTTTCTTTTCAAGCCTTTTGCCAATTTGATGACTGCAAATAATAAGAGAATACCTTTTAAATAAGAGAAACATCCTGTAACACTAGTCTGTCTCCTTCTTTCAACATGTACAGCAGTAATCCTCATTTTTTAACCTCAAATTCTTCTGCATTTGTAGCAAAGCTGACCCCTATATAGTCTATGTTGTTCTAACTGAATTTAAGCAGTGAGGAGCATGTTGAACTTCAGCGTTACCAATTTTATATTCATTTTGAAAGAGATAAATATGAAATTTAAAAATAACTGTGCATTAATACATCACCTGGAAATGTAAAAGCCTCAAGTTTCTTAGTCTGATGCCATAGTAAGTGCAGAGTGAGTGACTTAAGGAAGAAGGAAAGCTCCTACAATCCGTGGAGACAACAGGAGGCAGCTGAACAGTTTATGCACACAAACAACAAAGGAAGAAAATACTTTTTTTTTTTCCTTCTTCTTCATTTTCGGCTTCTGGGATTAATAAGCAAAGGGGAAGTTGAGTGCTAAATTTTTTTATGTTAAAAGGCTCATTTGCAAAAAGACAAAGTAAATGGAAGAAAAATAATTTATGCAGTGAACTGCTAATCCAGCTGTTTTGCTTCTGGGCTTAATTGGATTTACCTAGAATTGATATTTGGTGTCAGCATGTGTTATATCATCAGTACAAGCAATAGTTACCAAACAGAAAGAATCCCATCCAAGGCAAAATATTAATTTATTTGACTCATACTTATTGTAATCACTTTTTATTCACGTATGTTACTACCTAGTATTTCTGCTTGACGTTGTCTCATCTATATGATCCAGTCTTAGTTATTCTATCTTGATATCTGAAGCAATTTGACAATATAGAAGACTCGGAGCTGAATAAAATGGGCTAGGAAATGGTCATTCATTTCTTGTTCTGCCTTCCAGGCAGCTGTGCTGGCTCTAAAGAGGTGTGCATTGTACCTAATGGAAGGTGCATGACATCCGAATTCTCGAGTAAGACATATACTGTAGCGTACAGTGTATCTTCAGCAATGAGAATTTCACTGGTTTGGTCTGGAAATGTGGAGTTACCCTCAGTGACCAAGTGAGATTGGTCAGCTTATAAACCCTGCTTAGATATAAATTCGAACTTGAATTTGTCCAGCAAAGCAGGGAAACGGTACCTTTTCTGCAGTACGGGGGAAACAGGGGGTGGGAAGGATGTATTTTATCAAAGGCATGTGTCACAGACTCATTGGAATGACCAAATAATGTCCCGACTGCAGTAGCTGATAAATATGGTGTTTTTCTCCTTGGTGAGATAATAGCGATCCATGATTTGGTTTATATATGTGAGTATTCAACAGATATTTAGACACTCTCTCCTGACCTGCCAGGTTTTGGTGATCTCTTCCCTTTGCCTTGTCTGTGGTGGTTGGTTTCCTCAGCAACAGTTTGTTCTGGGGGTCTGCTCTGGTGACAGAAAACCCTGAAAAAGCCAAATAACTAATGCAACAAATGATGAATAATGCAAAGTGAATAGTGCAAGCTCTCGTTCATGAACAGATATCCCTATTTGCCGGTGAGCGCAGTGGGACCTGCTCCCCCTTTTCCCCATCCCCAGTATTACTTAAACAAGTTATCACAGGTGACACTCCATTTCAGAGTGGCTTCTGCATCTTCATGGTAGACATATGGTCCACACACCTCAGCACAGGGTTGATTTTAGCTTTGAATAACGAAGGAGGTGATATGGGCTGAGTGTTCACTAGCAGAGTCTTGGCTTCATTCGTCCAGCTGAGCTTATGCACCCAGCCGTAAATCTGAACTGATGCTCCTTCTGCACAAAGGAGACCACTGCCTCATTCCCCATCATCTTCTAGTGCTTGAAACCCATGCCATCCACCTGTTTGCTGTCATTCCTGTGAGTGAGCAACTGGACACCATCTTCCTTAGCACGTCGTTCAGTCCAACGGCCACAAAGCCCCAGGGCTCGTGACCCTTCCCCAGAGCGCGCCCAGAGGCTGGCAGCTCTGCCGTCCATCCTCAAGCCGTGGCCATAGCCTTGCGCGCCGGCGTTGCCTCAGCTGAGAAAGCCGTTCCGTCAGCAACGTGCAACAAGCTGGGCCTCTTCCAAGCCTCCCGACAAAACATTTGCTGCAACACGGGCAGCGTTATCTGAGCCGACGTCGTTTAGACAAGCTGGAATTAAATGCAAACAAGATCATTCCAAAAGCAGTAAGAGGTTATTGTCGCGCAATTATGTTGTGAGCTGGCAAATGGGAAACCCCAGAAGGCCCATCTTTTAGAATTTCTATCACCAAAAGCCAAACAAAGTAGAGCTGCCACTCCTTATTAAGGTGGATCTGGCAGCCTCACCAGCTGGGCAGTGAAAGAAGGATTTCGATGCCTGCTGTGGCTGCTGCCCGTAGACCTTTGGCCACTCCAAAGGGAAGGAGCAGGGAATGTGTTTGGGAATTGAGATTCAAACAGGGGAGGATGAATTTCTTAAAACAACCCTTGCCTCTGGGCATTCTCCAAAAGTGTCTCAGCTTTGACCTCTGCAGAGGTTTCTCTAGGAGGTAAATTTTAACTTCATTTAGAGTCTTATATTGCTTATAATGCAACTCATTGTTAATGCAGCTCCGCTGATTTCTCAACGTCTTCCTGTGGAATGACCTGCGGAGGGGAGAGGTTTTTAGCAACTTGGTCCGTCGATGCTTCTGCTCAAGGCGTGATTGTTCTGTCATGGCTTGCTAGGCAAGTGCCACCCTCCAAAGTCAATACGGTGCATAAAGATGAGAAACACTTGTCAAAGGAACTGACTGGAGGGAGTCAAAGGGGGAGAGACGATAGTTTTCCTGCGAGTAACTTTCTCCCTAATTAGGATAATAAAGATTTACTGACACTGAGCTCTCTGAGCAGAAAAAGAGAATGTAAAAACGAGTGGTTTGCTCCTGCTTGTCAGGGAATAAGGGCTGATCTTAGGTTTCATTCCACTGACGTCCTTCCCTTTAATTCAGCTGATCCCTATGGATGAGAGCTGAACTGGCCCTGTCTTTCAGAGCAGGCATGAAGGAGGGTTGTTCCCACCACTACCTCTGCTGGAGTCATTGCACTATTGGCACATGGTGGCAAGAGAAGGCTGTAGTAGAGTGTACTGGTTTTGACTGGGATGGAGTTAATTTTCTTCCTAGCAGCTGGTACAGTGCTGGGCTCTGGATTTGGTCTGAGAATAACAACACACTGATGATTTAGCTGTTGCTAAGTAGTGCTTATCCTAAGCCAAGTACTTTTCTATTTCCCATACTCTGACAGCAAGGAGGTGCCAGGGGGGAGCATGGCCAGAACAGCTGACCCCAGCTAGCCAAAGGGATATTCCAGACCATAGAACATCATGCTCAGTGTGTAAACTGGGAGGAGTTGGCCAGGAGGGGCTGATAGCTGCCTGGGGACTGGCTGGGCATCGGTCAGCAAGTGGTGAGCAATTACACTGGGCATCCCTTGTCTTTCTTGGATTGTTATTTCTCTCTCTTTTTATTATTTTCCTTTTCATTAGAATTATTATTATTACTATTTTAGTTATTAAACTGTTCTTTTCTCAAGCCACGAGGTTTACTTTCTTCAGTTCTCCTCCCCATCCTACTCAGGAGAAGGGATGATTTTGGAAAACACACCTGAGCCGCAGTGTCTAAATGAGGCACCTTTCAGAAATCTTGCACACTATTTTTCTCCTGCCTTTACATTGAAATAGCTTTGGGGATCCAGATTTTTATTAGCCCTAGAATTACTGCTCTTTATGCTTATACCTACCTAAATGATTAAATATGTCACTTAATCGCAGTTTAAGTGAGCAAAATGTCCCCTGCTTTGCATTTGCATTTGCGTCTAGTGTTCTAGTGAGCAGGGTAAAGGCATTTCTGGATCTTTGTGATACTAAACCAAGGTCATTTCTTCCCGAAGATCTGAACAGCTTCGTAACTGGGAATTTTGAAATAGGTATTATTTGTTAGAGGTGACAAATACTTCTAATATTTCTCTCTCTTCAGAGTTATCTTCTGCTTTTATTACCCACAGCTCCTGCCTTATGATTAGTAGATAAGCTAAGGAAGAAGGAGTGATGTGTGTGTGTTTCATAGTTTTAAAGCTTCAAAAGCGTGTCCAGAGAAGGGCTACAAACCTGGGGAAGGGTCTAGAGCACAAGTCTAGTGAGGAGTGGCTGAGGGACCTGGGCTTCTTGAGCCTGGAGAAAAGGAGCCCTGTCCCAGGCTGCCCAGGGCAAGGGGTGAGTCCTCATGATCCCTGGAGGGGTTTCCGATTTGTGCTTGTGTGCCCTCAAATTTAGAAAACTAGTGCAAATGAAAACAGGGCAGCAGAACCCCCAGAGTGATTACATCCTTCAGCAAATGTTGCAGTAGATAACTACTAAAGCTGCTAATACATCCAAGAAATCCTTGTGGTAGCAGCTAGTGCCAATGGTATAGGTAGAGCTGTAATTTATATTCTTGCATGTTGCCAGAAAAAAACCGGCTTCATTTACTGAACCAACCACGTTGTGAGGTCATCAGCCCTGGGGTTTTTCTTGACATCACCGTAGAAAAGCAATAGCGACTGGAGCTCCATAGATGGCAGCATGGCACAAAGAACACCAACTTGTGCTTGCTTTTCCCCTTTGCTTTCCTTCTCTTTCACTCTATTCCATTTCCTTTGTATTTTCTCTTCTTCTCTTCTCTTCTCTTCTCTTCTCTTCTCTTCTCTTCTCTTCTCTTCTCTTCTCTTCTCTTCTCTTCTCTTCTCTTCTCTTCTCTTCTCTTCTCTTCTCTTCTCTTCTCTTCTCTCCTCTTCTCTTCTCTCTCTCACTTTCTTATTTTCTTCTGTTTCCTTTTCCCCTTCTTCCTTATTTCACTTCTCTCTTATTTACCTTCTTCCTGCTTCTTTCACTTCTCTCTTCTTTCCCTCCCCTTCCCAAACCAGTTCCCTGATCTGTTGAGAGGATTAGGAATTCCTTACTGGTTTACACAAACTAAAGGAGTGCTTTTGGCATTTTGGAAACGTCTGAAGTATAACAGAGTGGTTAGAAAATGTTTATACTGTGGAAAACTTATCAAATGGATATTTATAGCATTTATAGCATTTAAACCTTGTCTCAGATTGGTGTGGACTGGACTTGGGGAACAACTGTTTGCATTACCCACTTCCAAAGTATTTTGTCAGATGCTAATGTGATGGGACTATTTTGTACGTTCGTACTTTGGTTGGGTTTTTTTTTAAGACTGAGCGAGTACCAGGGTAGTGAGTATCTCAAAGTAGAAAAATATCAAAAGGACAAAATCTCCACTAAATAGAGCCAAGTGAATTATTCCAAATTCTTTAATACTTCTACTTTATTAATACATCATAAAAGACCCCATTGCTTCATAACACAACTCTTAAAATTCTGGTTGCGCATGAGAATAATCTTTGATTCTGCAAAGATTTGTTCTGAGGGAGTTGTAAGTTTTCCCAAAAATTAACTTTTCGCCTGAAGTATATCTTCTTATTCTCTGTATTTTTTGGCATTATTTCAAACTGAGAAGAGAACAATGAACCTATTTTTGAGTTACAAATGCATGAAGTTTTTTTGAGTTACAAATGCATGTACTTCTTACATGAAGTAAAAATGTTATTGAGTCACAATTGAATATTGCAATTATAAACTGAACCATCTTATCACGTAATTAGTTCTCCAAGAGGACAGCACATTTTGATCAGATGGGAAAAATAGCTGAGAAACAAAAAGTAGAAATATAGAAAATAGAATATATGCAGCTGGTCTAAAATATATTAATTCCTTGGTGACATAAGCATTTGACAAATGCAACTATTCAGCTATTTTACAGGGGATTTCAGCTTATGTGAACAAATGTTTCAGTATCTAACTATTTGCCCACTATCCAGTTGGGTTTGGAGTCTGGATGGTTTTATTTGTCCTAGTCCCTGTGGATTCTACTGGATTCTTCCAACCACAGGAATTCAGTCTAAGCGTATCAGACCAATGTGACCATCGTTGCATTCGGTCTTGTTTTCTCAGTGTCATATTTTGCATCCTCTGTTGGCAAAACCCATGAGAAGTGTTTTGGAAGTATTAAACGTGTGAAGTGGTTACTTCTGAAGCAGCTGGATATTTCTGAGTTTGTTTAATCTGCAAAGGCACTGTTTAACTGGGAAGGCTTTTTTGATTAGCAAGAATTTAGACATGTTCCATGTGATTCTTCCCCCAAAATTTGTTGTCACTTGTTTGGAGTGTTGCTGTAGCCGTCTCTCTCTTACCTTTTTGATAAATATTAAATTATTCAAAGCATGTATCAGAATTCTCAGGCTGTGGGTTAGGACACCCATTGGGAAGGTGGCAGACCACAGGTAAAATCTCTTATTGCCTATTCTAGACATTTCAACTAAATCTTTCATATACCCTGATACGTGGGAGATTGGTGACTAATCACTGATTTATTAGACTTTTTGATGTGTGTGTGTCTCATGTCTCATACCCTATTGTGGACATGCAAAACTTTTGTTACAAAAGTGCTAGATTTGACTAAATAATTTGTTACCGGCTACAGGCAGAACGCGTGAGTTCAAATCCTAATTTTGCCACAAATTTCTCATGTAACCTCAGGCAACACAATTTTATCTGCCTAAAAATTAGGCACCTAATCTCAGCTAGTCATCTAGGCTCCCTCTCTAGTCCATGGTGAGAGATAGGCACCTCCAGAAGGCAGCTCCAAAGTCCTATTTCAGACCCCTATCTTTGAAGAAGATGAATCACCCCCTGCAGGTGCCCATCTCTGTAGCCATTGATACTGAGGGAGCCTGGATGTCTAGTCTAAACTGGTTGCTTAACTATTTAGGTAGCTAAATAAAGGTAAAAAGCACTTAACTAGGGGGATGTTTGTGCCTCATTTGCCTCTGTGCCCTGAGAAGAATTCAGCCAGTCTGTGAGGGACGATAATACAAGGACATATGGGCAAGGTGGTTGTGGGTGGTTTGCAAAACTTGGGGTTTGTTAACATCACAAGCTTCTCAGTCTCAACACGCAGGAACCAACGGGATAATTTGGTCTTCAGATATCAAAACATATTGCATGTTTGCAGAAGGAGGCACTCTCACCTTCTGTGAGTCCTACGGATAAAGATACAGACGAGAATGAAACGTAGATGTGTATTGAATCTACAGTGTTCCTGTTGGCTGTGAATGTGTTGAAGGAAATCAGGTTCTGCATCTTCAGACTATATGTTAAACGACACTAAATGTGAGCACTGGTATTTGTGTTCAGTTCTTTTGTGCAAATAGACCAATCCTGAACCATTTAATTATGCTTTTGCAGCAAGGACAGGGGTGTACAATTTAAAAAAAAAAAAGGGTCTACATTGGTCTACAAAATTTTTACTTCATCTCCCAGTTTAACATTTCTAACCAGGTATCTCAGGAGGGTTTACACCTCCCAATTAGTCAGCACTTTTAGATGTGTATGTGTCAGCCAATGGTGTAGCTGCCCAACAGCCGCTATGATCTGATTATAGACCCAACATTTTCTATTTAATTCCTTAAGGGAAAAAAGATAGTCCGGTGAATGCATGAAGACCAACCTGATACTTTGAAGGTTGGACTTGATGATCTTAGAGGTCTTTTTGAACCCTGATGATTCTAGGACTCTGTGAATTTGATCTGATCTCACAAACCAGTACCTGACTAGACCCACTTATAAATGTAAATATATCAAATGTAACAAATATGGATTAGATATGTTGAAAATGGTCTTTTTCATAAACATGATACCACTGTCACCTGCAGTATGAATTTAGAGTAAAGGATACAGAAGCATGGAGAACATTTTCATGTTCATTCATTTCATTAATCTCTGAAACAGGCAGTTAAAAAGGGCATGAGGCAGAAGCCACTGGCTTAGATGCTGAAATATATCTTTATTTTCCGAAAGAAAGACGTGGCTGGATCACTTATACTTTGAAATCAGGCCTAAGGTGTCTAATAAAACCACTTGGTTTCTCAACTTCCAGACAGGGAACTTTGATCACATGCTTGACAATGAAGATTGTTCTGTGGTGCTAAAGAATAATTTGCTGATTTAAGCATATTCATTTTTCTCATACCGTTAAGTGAAAGGTTATGATCATGAAGAATCAATTTCTGGGTGTCCTTTGTCCACCTCTGCCGTTCTTTTTTATCTACCGTAAAACAATAGGGAAAAAAGAGAGAGGAATAAGCAAAGGTGGTGTATGGGCTGAAATAAAGGAAAGCTATTTCTTTATTCCCTTAGCAAACAAGGCTGCTGTTTCAGGTGACGTTTTTGGTTTTGACAAAATTGTCAGAAGAGATTTAACTCCTCCTTTTCCAGATCAGAAGATTTTTGTAAAAGCAAGAGAGCCCAGCAAAGGAATTCCTCGGACTATTATTAAAGACAGATCGGATTTAGCGAACTCTGTGTTATTTGGAGATAAGAAAATTGCGCAGAAATAAACAACCTGGCATTTTACTTCCTCTTTACACTCTACCCGAGATGGAAACCACATGAGCGTAGGCACGTTGGTTTTGAAATATGAAACACGACAAATCTTTGGTTTGCTTTGTTTTCATACTTGAAACAGAAGAAATTGTACGCTTCCCAGTGGATTACACAGTCAGGTTTTCTCCGGGTAACCTCTGGTTCTTCAGAACCCATTTGAGTGGTTTAGAAAACTGTTAAGCCAGGCTAGTAATTGTTTATTAGGCCTCATTCTACAGTTCAAGCCAAATAATTACAAACATACCCATTCTTATATCATCTTAAAACTCCTGATCCTGAAGGGAACCTGTTTCCTCTTAGAAGAAAAGACCTATTTGCTTATTGAATGGGACAGGGAGTGATAGAAAAGGTGGTCCCGTGGCCGTCAGTGGAAGGTTTGCTCTTGGCTTAGTGGGACATGGTTCCACCCACCTGGCTGTTCCAGCCGTTGTTGTACGGTTCCAGTAAACTCCAGTGCCTGCTGGAAGCAGGACATCGGGGCTATGCACATTTCGACTCTGCTATCCCTTCTGAAGCCAGTTTTTGAAGGATGAGAAGAAGGAAATCGTGATTGAAAGATTTAACTAAATGCGTTAGCAACCTAACTTCAGCCCTGACTCTTCATCAGTTGATTTTTGCACAATTAAATCCAAGCTACTTTCAGAATTTTCTGCCAGGGTAAAACATTTTTAGGAAACAAATCAGTAAATTAGATGTGATTTCATTACATTTGCAGCTGGAAAAAATAGTTGTAAATTAGATTTTACACCTTTCCTAACCTTTCCTACACTCTTTCCTAACCTTTCTTTAATTTCTGGTTGCTTGGTGTGCTGCTTAGGGGTTGTAAGAAGTTAGGAAGCGTTTTCTCCAAATAGTTTCTGGAGAAGTAGGAAAGGAGCGTGAGCGAGCTAGACTTTGGAAAATGCAGCAGATAGCTCGGGTTTGAGTTATGCTGCCACAGTGGGTAACACTCAGGGACTTGTACTACAGATCATCTCTGAGCCTGGGCTTTGGAATCACTTTCAAGTTGACATAACCCCTTATGCTTTACCTAATTCATTACACCAAGCCCCTACGAATTTCATCTGGTGCTCCTCATTTGTGATATTGGTCCTTTTGTATTTTTTTCCACATATGAAAAAGGGAGATAAGCCAAGTTAATTCCCAGCCAGAGGATAGATTAGTTAATATTCAGATTGCACTTTGCAAATATTAAATACAACACCGTGGAAAACTTAAATATAATTTAAGATTCCGAAAAACATCTCATGATAAAGAGAACTACGTTATGAAGCCTCTTTAAAAACAGACACGCTGATACTGTGGAGGCGCATGGATGGAACCTGTAGTAACAAGGAAAAAAACCCACTTAAAACTACTGTATTTTATATAATGCAGAACTGAACTTGCTGAATAACTAAGGTTCTAAGGTCAGAATAATTAGTGTCTTGGATGAAGGTGGAAGGGCTAGCATGTGTAGAGCTAGCCCTGATTATAATGGCAGAAAGAATATGGCATCTGAAATCACAGAAATGTTGATGGAGAGAAGTTGTCAGGGTCATTTTGAGTAATGTGAATATGCAATTATTTTGGCCTTTTAATTGTTTTAAATGTATTTTTTTAATATATTTATTGTTTTTATCATCTTTATTATCCGTATTACAAGGAATCTTCACCTTCTGTAGTAGCCAATCATAGCTTTATAAAGAGAAGAGAAAAGAACATACCTTATATTAAAAAGCTGCCTGGAAATTCTGAGCAGTATGTTTTTCTGATGGACAACCCACTGTTTTGCAGACTTGAAATCTCATCTAGGAAACTCTCAGGAAAAATTTTCCACTTCCAGAATATTTTTCCTCCAAGTATTTTCATTTTAATTGTCATATCTGACCTAATTGAAGCACTAAGCTACAATCTTTTTAGGATTGTAACTTAGGTCTGGAGTCTGTCCTTGTAGACTTGGTTCTCGGAGATTGCCTGACTCTTCTTATAGTTCAATGGTGATTCTTTTTGCCTTAATTCAGTCATATATCATGAGGGTCAGGACTCTCTGGATGCCATAAGGAACATACAGCCTGGCCAGGAGGCCAGATCTATAGGAAGGAATGAGTGTGTTGTACATTTAGCTGCTCTGAGATAATCCACCAGAATAGTGCATATGGTTTAGTAACAGACCTGACCACCAGTGAAATACTTCAGCTTGGTTCATTTAAAGTCCATGAAACATTTGAGTAGAAGAAATGCTGTAATGATTGCTTGAAGTTAAAAAGAAATCTTGAAATGAATGGTACTGCTCTTTCCATATCTTTTTTTCCCCTTGATTTGTATTCCATGGTTTGTAATTCTTAATTTCTGAAAGGTTGCCACTTCCACCTAAAATGAGAAGATGCAGAACAGGCAGAGTTTCCTCATGCTGGAAATGCTATATTTTGCGCGCCTTTCCTAGTAAAATCTATGCAGTCCTCTGCATATTGCTTTACTTAATCTGAACAGTCCATCCTGATCCCTGTGGTGATTGACTGGGTGATAAATACTCTGTCCACCAGCCAGCCAGGCCTCCAGATCAATGAGTGATAATGTTCAGCTCGGACATCTGCAGGAATTGCTGAAAGCAAGCTAGAGGCTTAGCTGCGTACGACTGGGGAGGGTGGTCTTTCCATCCCTGGTTGTCTGTGCTGTGTGAAGGGTGGAAAATGTCTTTTAGTGGTAATGGACCAAGAGACAATGAATTAATTATAGTAAGAAATCGCTGCTGGGCTTAGTTAGTATCTCCTGCATCCCAACCATGGGCTCGGGAGAGAAAAAGAGAGACAAAGTCGCATGTTAATCATTTCTGTATGCGTGTCTGATGGCAAGAGTGGAGTGGAGAGTGTTGGCAATCCGATATTCCTTTTCTTCCAGATTAACATTTTATTTCCTCTGCTGTAAACTTTCTATGTACACTGACCAGCCAATAGTTCCTCATTTTCTGCTGTCATTTACTAAACACTGCCTAAAGCTGACCAATTTCTTTTAAAAATACATAGCGCAGCTTATCCTACTATTCTGGAAGCCTGGCTTTTCCCATGCATTCCAATGGTGAGCTCCATTTCCTCTGCTCTAATCAACACCATCAGCACAGGAGGAAAAAAAAATCATTAAAACTCTGCTTCCCATTTCATTTGAAAGTCGCCTACATCTTTATATATGTAAGACACTCTGGAAACTTTAATGCCAAGCCATCAAACAAGCCGTGGATTCTGTGGATCATCTGTTTCACAAGAATAATGACCATAGTGCTCTGAGGTTGGATGTTTGGAAGCACTTCCTCTCAGAAAGGGGGATAAAACACTGGGATGGGCTGCCCAGGGAGGTGGTGGAGTCACCGTCCCTGGAGGTGTTTAAGGCCAGACTGGATGCCACACTTGGCGGCAGGGTTTAGCTGAGTGGTGGTGGTAGGTCATAGGCTGGACTCAATGATCTAAGAGGTCTTTTCCAGCCTTAATTATTCTACGATTCTATGAGATGGGAATTAGTGCAATGAGGAGGGAAATTGTTCCACCAGCAAGAGTGAGATTGGACCCAAGACCAAAGCTGTTCATCTGATGCAGCGTGTCGTGATTAAAGCATCCCTGGGTGTTTCCATCAGGTTTTAGAATATCTTTCTGTTTTTTCCTAATGAGGAGCCTTCTCAGCATTCATTTTCTTGAGACTTCATCTCTGGACTCTGGTATCCTCAATCTGGGTCCTCTTTCTTGGACTAGATGATCTTAAAGGTCTTTTCCAATCTAGAAATCCTGTGATTCCTTAGGGAGATGATCCTGTGAAGTGCCCAACCCTGATTAAAGGACGACTGGCAACTCTTGTGGGCTGTGGCTTTTTACAGGCTCAGCTCCGTAGGCCTGAATTAGAGGGATATTCCTCTAGAAATATGCGGATAAATAGAAATGATTTCTGTCAGTAGCGTGAACTGGCCCTTCCTCATTTCTTTGTCATCAAGTGCACTTGATCTTACTCAATTGCCTGGTGTACTGTGGTAGAATTGCAGTAGAATAGAGAGTGTCACACTGCAGAACCGTAGCCAGTTATTGCGGTCACGGTCTCTCCTCTGACTATTTGCAAATGAGCGTTTTACTAACAGGGGAAGCATATGCTAGATTAAAGCAGGGGAGGTTTATTGTTTTCTCTTTTTCTTTTTCTTTTTTTTTTTAAAGAAAGACAGAAATGGCAAAAATTATGCTCCTCAATTTGGTGGTGAAATATCTCTCCTTTTCAGGGAAAGATGTTTTCTGGATGGATTGCCACCTGCAGAGTATACTATACATCTTTGTTAAATTATTTTCTGTCTCTGCAGAAATAGCAGTTTAGTTTTGTAGTATTTTAGAAACAAAACGACTGAGCGTTTAGCACAATTATGTTCAGCGCTATAATCTTTTTTCTTTTTTTTTTTCCCCCCTTCTTCTTTTGTCGAGCCATCCTTTAACAGGGAATAAAAAATGAGACACACTGTAAGCTATTTTGCATAAATGAATAATTATGATTGCCACATATTGCCAATTGTAATTAGAGATAATAATGCTAGGTTTTGGAGCTCTTCCTCATGCATTGCTTTCCCAAGCAAAACAGAACTTCTGTAACGTTCATCCAGTGAAGTGAACAGATTGAGTTTTCGCCTCTCACCAAGGACACACACACGTGCTTTCCTTTGCCCTGCTTTTTTTTCATTTTCTTTAAACGATAGCTTTAATTAGTCGAAGGTAAATAAGTAAATAAACGACACGCCATAAATAGGAGGCTCTTAGCAAAATTAGAGGCGCATTAAAGATAACACACTTTGGGGACTCACAGATCAGTTAGCAAGTCGGCTGAGCATGAGAGGGAAATTGGCAGCTGCTTACAGTTAGCAACCAAAAATGCTGGAGGTAGCTGGGCATGTGCAGAGCATGTAAAGGCTCACTTTACCTCGTTTATGTTCCAGCAGCTTTGGGATTTGAGGAAGGACTGGGTTGGGTTTTTATTTGTGAAGAGAGGAGGTTGATTCATGAAAACTGCTGAGCCAACCCCCGATGCTGAGCATCTCTAGTCGCAAAGCACGTTGCTTGCCGCTGCAGCGGTGGAACCTGCCGTTCATACTGTCCTCGGATGCTGCACGTCCACGCTGACAGGAGAACTTGGCATGGCGCTGGACTCAAAACCAATGCTGTTTAATCAGGTGTGGAGCGCTGGCTTATTCCTTTTGCCAGCAGCTTTGTTTTCCTTGGACCGCGTAGCCTTGTAAGGATTCAAAAGGCGTTGCGATATTGCTGAAGAAGCTTTCTGAGATGTGTAACTAACCATAATGCTTTATCTCCAGGGTACTGAACGAACGCAGCAAACAAACTGTACTTTGCAACTGTCTCATTTTCCTAGGAAAAATGGACCAACTTCTGGAATTGTTGTGCAGCTCCATTCTCAGTGGGAGTTCTGTCTGAGCACAGACAGGCTTAAGCCTAAACAATGAGCATTAAATTTGGCCCCTTCATCTTAGGATCTCACCATTCTTTTGGAAATGTTAACAAATTAAGGTTTGTAACCCCCACCCTGTAAAATAATGCTGTTCCTCTTTTGCAGATGGGCAAAGAGGATCATGAATTGGGGACAACAAGAGCTACAGCTCAGCAATTGGAGTCTGCAGTGGGCTGCTCCATTGTCTTTAGCGATTATTTTTCATAGCCCTGTTAGATCTCCAATCTCTCATTACGTATCTCCAGAGTTTTCATAACTGGAGTAGAGGGTGTTTGGACATGATTTTCCACGTGGATTATCCGATGCATTTTCCTCATTGTGCATATCCTGACTTGACTTTGTCACTTAAACCCTAATTGGAAGGGTGCTGCAGCCATTCCAGGTTACAAATCCTGCTCTTTTGCCTACCACAGAATGATTTAAATGTGAGCATAATCTCTGTTCCTTGCCCTGCAGAAGCTTTCGTGTGGCGGCACATCTCACAATTAGGCCACACCTCGCTGAAATCTCCCAAAGGAGTGCTGTAGAAACTATTCTTCTCTTTAGGGATTGGTAACCTGGCATAGATAAAAGTAGGGGAAAAAAAGAGACCCGATGCTCTCTGAAAACGTGCACTGAATTTTTTTCTGGGATTTGAAAATGATTGGACTTGTTGTTGCTGCTTGCTTTCCTACACAAGGGATGTATTAAAATGCTCTCCAGGTAGTTTGTCCTTATAAATCACATAGCTTAATTTTCTTCTCTTAGTGCAGAATCTCTATGATAACTTGATATAGCGGACAGCATTTTAACAGAGTTTGACAGGCAGATGTGTTACCACCTTCTCACCATTCAAGATCTCTCAGCAAGGTTGCGGGAAGAGCAGCTACAGCTTTTGAAGAAAGCAGAATTCGAAAAACGTTTCCTGTATTTGACTTGCTCTAATGTAGCGTATTTAGCACCTGCATGAATTCCTAATTGCCATTTCTGGTTCTCTCTTATCTGCTGTTCTCCACTCCCTCCTCCATCATCATCATAATCTTCCCTGGGCACATGCTTCCTGAAACCTCGTTCTCTTCTTTTCCCCTTAGCTGAATATTCCGTATCATTCCTTTCCTTTGCTTACCCCTTTATAAGCAGATTCACAACATGGTCATCTTCTTTCACTCGATTCTCTCTCTCCGGGAACCTTCTCGAGGTTGCAGGTTTGCTGATTTTCTCAGTGTAACAACTCAACATCATGTGCTTATTCTCTATTTGCGAAGCCGTTAGCTGCCGTCTGGGCTCTCCTCTGGCGATTCAATAGCTTTTTCTCTTTACCTTTTTTTTTCCAGGACAAACACACTTCTGTGCTGCTACATCCTTTCAGATAATGCTGCAAACATAATTTTTCTATCCTGTTAATTAAACAGCGGCACCCCGTTTATTTGCATTACTTGAACAGGTATATTCACTTTCAAGGTTTCTTAGCTTATGTTCCACTGCTTTTATGTTAATTTTCAGACTCTTTTATTCTGACCTTCATTCATAGGAGGAATTGAGCAGAAACATTCAGGGCCACTCCATTGCCTACTTTTCAACGCCTCCTTTAAAGTTCTCCTTGCTAAGTTTTCCCAAATTTTACAAACTTAATTCTGTTGTTCACTGCTTATCCTTCTCATCAATATTTTCTGTTGTTTTCATTCACTCCATGGATATCTGTAAAGCATTAATGATTTTCTTATGTCGCTCCCTCCCTTCAGGTATTTATATACATTAAGATCCTCCTGAGACTTCTGTTTTCTTGGCAGAACAGCCCCAGGTCTCTCAGCCTTTCCTCATCAGAGAGATGCTCCATCCCTTCATCATCTTAGTGGTCCTTTGCTGGACTCTCTCTGGTGTCTCCATATCTCTGTTGTCCTGGAATTGTCGTGAAACACTTGACTCTTCCCCTTTTAAAATTTATTTTCAGATGAAATCATCTGACTAATTCACTACAAATGTGTAAATAGCATTTATCAACCCAAGTAATTTTCCAACGGACAAAATATTGACCTTTTTTTTTCAGCTCAAATTACATCAATGCATTTTTTGTTTGTATTTTTTACAGACTGCGGATTTTATGGGTCAGCCTTTCTGTGCTGTATTGGTACAATCCCTGGAAAACATCAATAAATTAATAGAATCACTCCTGGTTTACAAAGGTGCAACTCTACCAAGATTATAAAATTGATTATAATATTGTGTAAATAGACGGGGTTTCTCTTTATCTAGAATTGAGTTTAAGCTCTCATACTAATTTATTTTTCTTGGTGTTATTCTTGACTTTGAGGATCCTAGTATTAATAACTTTAGCAATTATTATTAATTATTATCATTGCTAGGGGAAAAGGCATTAAGATTTTGCAATCAAATAAACACCATAGTGAGAGAAAAAACCTTTTGCCTGCTAATGTTGCTGCATCTTTTAATTGAAATATTTACTCCATCCTCAGTTTCTGGCTGCCTCGACAAACATACGAGTAAGAGATTGCGTTTGATGGGAAATCCATGTTCTCCTTGATTCTTGTCGTCTTAAACTAAATTTTAAAATCTCTCTCAAAAATATGAATTCAGCATCCTCCTTTTTCTTATTTTCTGGTTAGCTGTATCTTTTTTCGCCTGCAATAACAAAGCCATGAAAAAAGCCAGCAATCCCCTCGCTCATGTGATATAATTCCCTGCTCCGAGTGTGAATACTGGCAGATCAGCAGAATGAGCCATCTGCAAGCTATAAGCTGTGTCTTTGCATGAGTAGATTTAGGATAAAAAAACCCCACAACAACATTGTCTGACCTGGAAGCCAAACGTTACTTGGCATCTTTACTAGAGATCCCTGCGAGGCCAGCCACCGCTTGTGCTGAATTTGTGTCCTCTCGAAAATATATCTCGCCGTCATATTGTGTAGCAGACGGACGTAAGTGCGCACGCAGGCACGCACACATCCAGGGCCACCTCAGAGACGCTGCTCTGCAGTTTAATGAACATCAGACCTCATAGTTAGTCCCCGTTGGATTGCCCGTGCTGGTGAATAATGAATATCAGACCGCGGGGCTAATCCCAAGGGGCTAGTTTTCTGGTTTTAACAGGCTGGGTGTTAGTCCTGAACTGCTTGTAAACGTCTCCAGTTCCCTCATTGTGCTGTGGAGGAACGTGCCCCTCTAAATCCTCACCTTGCTCAGGAACTCCCACTTGAAGTCAGTGGAGGTAGCGCAAGATGGATTTGTTCAGTCTCCCCCATGACGATTATTATCTCCCAAACTGCTGAAGTCCCACCTCAGATAGAAGAATTATGCACACTACAGGTTGTCCTTTGCATGAATTGCTGTCTCCCTTCTAAGCTTGATCTGCAGGCTCTGACATCCTCGTCCTCTGAATTCTAGCTT
Organism: Todus mexicanus; assembly: GCA_013389965.1. Taxonomy (NCBI): domain Eukaryota; kingdom Metazoa; phylum Chordata; class Aves; order Coraciiformes; family Todidae; genus Todus; species Todus mexicanus. The sequence goes on along the minus strand of WEIS01034179.1, from coordinate 35,362 downwards.
GCGCCCTCAACTAATGGAGGAGTTGGCAAAATTCCCGTTGACTTTGTGCAGAGAATGGTCCAGCTGAACGGTGCTGGCTCCTTAGAGTTCCTGAGCCCTTGTGGAGTAAATGCAAGTTGCAGAGCCCCAGGATTTGTAGAGATTTGGTGTTAGATTATAGAACATTTGGGGCAGGTGGAGTCTACATCTTCGCAAATGGTTTGTGATGTGCCATTTTCCCCTGAAGTACTCTAGAAATGATGAGGTGACAGCAACACTTGTCAGGTGACTCAAGACCTCAAACTTTGGTGGGAGCAGGGAGGATAGAGTAGCCACTCTTCACTGCTCATGTAGAGATGCATGAAGGAAGGAATTAAAGAAATATCTTTAAAAATAAATCCTTTTTCACCCTCTTCTTTTGTCGTCTTGTCTCCCTTCTTTCTTTAGCCTTGTTGGGAGAATTAGACTCTGATGAAACCTTCCAAGTTGTTCTCACTAAAAGCTGAAGCTTGCATAGGCTACATTTTCTGTGTTCCTATGACCTGATTTGAGTTGAATTCAATTTTCCCCTCCCATTAACTTCAATGGTGGCAAAACCAGATTTAAAACAAAAAAAACCCCACATGACAAAAAAACTTCTCCAGCGTTAAAAACCATAGAGCTTTATTTAACATGAAATACTTCCTTGTGTGATCCTTCTCCTGCAATTCCAGTGAGCGTTATTGCTGCCCCACTGCTCTTTTAATATAAACTAAAACAAGCTGAAGAGATTCTCAGGTCTCAGGAGTGCAAGTGATGAGATCCTTCTTTCACAGCAAAAGGGAAAAAGCCAGTGGCTGGCCATGCTATTAAGGTGTGATATGGGCATAATAACTACTCAGAGGGAAATACTGGATATCTAAACATCTGAACACACTGACTGTGGAGAAAAGACCTACAAAAGGAGATTTCATCTTGCCAAAGTAGGAGATAATTGAATCTGTGATGGGAAAAGGGCAGTGCTTTGAGGGCTTGGCACCTGGGAAGTACTGGCAGTGATTGGGAGGGCAAATTTTCCTTTCTTTATCCTTTTCCCCTCCACATTTTAGAGTGACTTAGAGCATTCCCCTTTAAACTGTGCACACTCTTGACCATCCTGAACAGGGTCTTTGCTCTGCCCACACTGGTATTTATGCACCATCCATCTCTGTGCTTCATGACGTTTAATGACAGAGTGCTGGCCTGTGGCTCGCTGGAATAACACGGCCTCTATTCTCCCTGCCCTCTAGAGTTTGAGGCCACATTTGGAGCAAACCTGGCAATTATTCTATTTAGGGAGTGTTGGCAGAAATGCTACAAGAGGCAGCGATGTTATAAAGTACGTGTTGGTCCCAGTATGGATCTAAGTGCCTGACATTGAGCAAGCAACAGCCCCCCATGGGCACTTGGCTTCCATTCTGCATAGTGCCACGCTCTCTTTCCCTTCCCTAAGGCAGGTTTTCACAAAACAGGAGCTAGAAACGGGATATCCAAGTAGGTACTAATTCCCTGAAGAGCTTAATGCTCATCCCAAAGGTTGAGGTCAGGCACAACAGCAGGACAAGCAGCCACATTAAGGGTCAACAGCTGCAGGAGGCAGAAACTTCTGCCCATTCCCTGACTCATTTGGGTCAGGCAGAACTTACCAACAATTGAGAAAGCTCCTTAAGATGAGGAGCTACAGGAGAGATGTTGGCTTTAGAGCAAGGCGAGCTGTGGCACAGGAAAATGGCCCTTGCAGCCCATGTTTTGGGAGAGATGGTTTCTTCTCCTTTTCTTTTTCTATTCTTCTTCTCTTTTTTTCTTCCTTTTTTTTTGAATTAATAAAGTGAGCCTGAGGGAAGAGCCTAAAAAAGATTTTGGCATGATGTTAGTCCTTCCTGGGTTGGGGAAACAAGCCAAGAGCCTTACAGGCAGCTGACTCTTTAATCACATATTTATTATCTAGGAGAAAAATATTCCGAGGTGGCTAACTGACCGCTAGAACCAAAATCTATTTCGAAAGTTACTCAGAGATTTAGGAACCAGGGAACCCTACGAAGCCCGTCATCTTAGCCCTTTTAAAAGCTCAGAGTTTTAAAAGTGTTTTAGTCCCTAAACATTTTTATTTATTTATTTATTTTTCATTTCTGGTTGTGCACCTTTTTGTAACTCAGACTTTGGCATCTCCACAACATTGTCGTGTTTGAAAATAGTAACCTTGATTTTTTATCCCCAAAGACAGAGGCTGAGGCTACACCAGGGAGGTTTGTTCTTGCTCTGGCTCTGGGGTTGTTTCGAGGCTGTGGGGTGGTGGCAGCAGTTGATTGTTTACTTGGATGAAAAAATGGCCATATTTTGACTTTTCACATTGTTCAGATGAATTTAAAAGACTGGAAACTCACGAAAGATAATAGCTTTCATATATGTAGATGGGGCTTAAAATGTGATAAAGTGATCTGCTGGAGGAATTCTCTGATGAGACAAAAGGAAACTGGAATGACCAAGCATGTTGTGCCACCTTAGAAATTTGGAGTGTGTTTTTCAAAAGGGGAATTTCCCTGGTCTTCTGTTCTAACTTCAAAACCAGGGATTCATTTATTCAGAGGAACAGAAAATTTAATGTACTGGCAGCTGTCTGCTTTTCAGATTTATTTATTTTGTGTTTTGATTCGCAATTTGAAAGCATGAAACAGAAAATCGCGTTGCGAAAACCACGTACGTCTTCAGTGACTCGTACCCATATGAAATTTGTGGACAAGTTCTGACCACAGCTCCAAACTAACGTGTGTGGCAGAGGAGAGGGGAGAAGGAAGCAGGCAGACAGCTACTGATTCAGACAGAGCACCAAATTCCAGCACAATGAAGAAAGAACGGGAGTGGTGGCAGAGAAGAAAGCGAACTGCGCCGGGTGCGTTGGGATGGGGCAATATCAGGTTATCATATTGTAGTCAAGCCAGGAGCAGCTGCTGCCAGCAAAAACCAACTCCAGCTTGCTCCTTGGCTGCAAAGTGAAATATCAACACCCTTTCATTATGCATAAAGAGATATACAAAGCTAACAGCTTTAAAGTACTGTTAGGAATCGCACCAAATGTTAGCGGAAGATTGAATTATTCATCCTCGCAGTTCTCAGGGGTTTCTTGATTAAGGCAAACTAAGGAGAATTTGATGTGAATCACAGAGCGCTCTCAGTTTGCCTAATCCAAGAAACACGGATATATTTTACATGTCAGCTCTGCGGAAAACGCGTGTATCTGTCAGTTCCTTAGCAACCTTCTGGGATATGCCTGCATCTACTCCCAGCAACCCTGCCTCTTGGAAATCATCTCCAGTGGGTTTCCAGGGATCAGAGAGGTTCGCCACACTAATAACACCATTCACGTGCAGTTAGAGCAAATATTTTTATTTATTTATAGGATCATCACTGTGTGGGTTGGGTTTTTTTCATAAAATCATTGAATGGTTTTGGTTGGAAGGGACCTTAAAGATCTTCTAGTTCCAATACCCCTGCCATGGGCAGGGACACCTTCCACTAGACTGGGTTGCTCAAGGCTCCATCCAGCCTGGCCTTGAACACTTCCAGACAAAATATGTTGTTAGGAAAATAATATGTAAACAGATTTCGTTGAGAGCGCTCAGTGTGGAAGCTTCTGAGTTTTTAGATATGAGAACGTATTTTCTTGCTCGTAGACTACTGAGCATGGCTGACTCCTGGCCTGTGACTTGCTACCGTCTTACTGTAGAACAAATAATAGCAACAATAAAACCAACAACTTGGTAGGGATTTGACTATGTTCTGAAATACAAGGGAATTGATGTACGATTCTTTTCCCAAAGAGAAATTCAGGCCAGCTGTTATTCTACTGTCAACATCAAAGTACCAAAATAAACGAAATAGTGACTGAGCCATTTTCTGGCAAAGCGTGAGCTCCACACCAGCGCTCCACACTTACCTGAGAAAGTGGAAAAGTTCACCAGAAGTGTGGTTGGCACTCCTACTGCTGTTGGAAGTGGACTGGTTGAATTAGAGTTTCTCCTGACTGTGTCCTCACCCTTTTTGCAGTGTTGCATTCAGACCCAGAAAGGATCTCATTACGGAATTACTGTTTCTAGGCAGTCACTGGAGCTCATCGTGTCCACGGATCATGTGGTTTTGGGATAGATACCCTCAGAAGTGGGTTTCAGATGAGTGGGTTTCAGCAAGCACATACCATTTGCTTTCTCAGAAGCCAACCACAGTCTTGTGCTGCTGCATCGGGGGATTGATATGGGATTGATTGACCAGCTTTGCCCTGAATAGGGATAATCATTTGCTTCTTAAACTCCCATCCAGTGCTTTGGCAAGCAGAACGCCTGTGCCGGTGCCAAATCTGTAATTACTTCACTAACAGCGATGACATGTATGCCTGTTCTGCATGATCCCATTTTGTTGCTTCTGTTGCTGGCCATGAACAACTCAGTACTTCAGATAATAGGAACCTCATCCCTGCATCTGTCTCTCAGCAGGGTGAGCTTTAACCTAGACTTTGAGCAGGGTTTCAAGAAGAAGGGGAAAAATACATCAATGAAACAAAACAGAAAATACTTGAAGAGCTACTGACTTAGTAGATAGTGCAGGAAAAAGAACAGCATGTGTCAAGTATAATAAGCAAATAATAATAACAGTTGTTCTGAAGGAAAATAAAGGCCACAATATTCTATTCTATTCTATTCTATTCTATTCTATTCTATTCTATTCTATTCTATTCTATTATTCTATTCTATTCTGTTCTGTTCTGTTCTGTTCTGTTCTAGTCTATTCTGATATTCTGTTCTCTTCCATCCCATCCCATCCCATGCTATTCTTCACCGCTGGAACATGCAATAAATACCCTAAATAATCACATCTTAACAACACATTCTTCTCTTTTGCTGCCTCATAGGGAGAGAGTAGTGTGTGCAGTATGTAAGTTTATTTTAAGAAGCTTTCATTTCTTGCTTTTGTGTCCTTATTTTATAAACGTGCATGGAATTAATTAATTGTCTCCAGACAGAGGATCCTCAAATGAGAACACCAACCTATTCCATATGTTTGATTACAATGTTATTGCAATTAACAGAACTCCAGTAGAATTCTACTGTATCCAGTAGAATATCCATTTTTAAATGACCAAGCAGGAATATATGTCCTTTTTTTTTATAACATTTTTTTTCCCTTCCATGCAGCAGCAGCTACCACATTATTGGGCTTTGTCCCTAGCAGGCTTTTTTAGGGGGTGCCAATGATTTCTTGGGAGGAGCAGATTTGCATCTGAACAGTGAATGGTGAGGCTGGGCATGGGTACCCTCAGCCACACCAGGTGAGGTACAACAGCCACTTCCAGCTCACCTGGGGTAATTAATTCAATAAAAAGTTAATTACAATGAAAGGGAAGACCAAACTCCTATATAACAGATGGCAAATTTTTACTGTGATGGAAACCATAAGGAGATTTTTTTTAATACCATTATGGTGGGCCCTAAATGGTGTGCAAAATGCTCTCCTCTTGGTATATACTTAAGCAAATGTCTATGTTGTTTCTGTGGTTTTTGTTATGTATTTCCTCCAGTTTCAGATATTTCTGAGCTTTCAGTTATAAACCCTTTCATCAGCACATAGTTTTCCTGGCAGAGTATATTTGTGGCTTGGTTCCTGGAGGACCTTCAAGCCCTCTGTGCCCATCAGTCACTCCTCTTCTAGAAACTTTTGAACCTGGGAGTCAGGGCATCAGTGAAATTGCAGAAAGGAGCAAATGTCTTATCAAAACTGAGGCTGGGTAGTGAAGAAAAAAACATTTCAGCTCCTCTGCCCCAAAGTTTATCCTTTTCCCAAAGTGTTTGACTGGCTCAGAGGCTGAGGAGCAGAGGTGGCCAGTAGGTAAGCTGGGTGGGGACAGTCCACATGCATCCTCTGCTTAGCTGCTGATGTTGAGTGAAGATAGGGAAAAAGAGATAGAAAAATACGCTGAAGATGAGCATGAAACTCAATTTCATAACAGTTAGGCCCGCGTGTTGATGGTAGAGCTCAGAAAAGGTAAGGGGCAGAGCTGGGCTTTTACTGGGTTTCATTAATTTTAGTGCTGGTGGAATAAACTCTTTCTTCCTAGAGAAAAATTTGGGGTACTGGATAGAATTGAATGGTGCTAGAAAAATGTTAAAAAGATTGACCTCAAGGTTGCCTGCTGTTGTGCAAGCTAGCAACATGATTTTAACGATTAGCTGTTCAGACTTCCAGGAATGAGAAATGCGTGTGAATGAATAACTTGGAGGGATCCTGATTTTCTGAAAATACTGAATCTCAATGTGAGAAAGCTAAGGTACTGACCTCAGTTCCTCCTGAAACAGTGCTTCAGTGCTCATAGCAAATGTTACAAGCGATCCCTGATTTCAAGTATTTAAAAATACGAATATTGTGCAGGTTAAAATGTTTTTATTAACACTTACCTACTCATTCCTAGTGCATTTTTTGCATTACTCTCCTTTCCCTCACTCCAGTAGGAGATTAGGTTCTTTTCAAAAAGCCTGATAGTATCAGACCAAACAAAAATACATTGTTGAGCAGGCAGAAGAAAACCATCACTGCTCACCAGGACAGGTCTGATCCTACATCAGTTTAATGGTTTCCATTGAGCCAATGCACACCAAACATTTGATCACCAGTGAAGGATTCCGGCTGGAAGAACTCCATTCAAACCACTGCCAAATTATTGCATCATTTTCAGGACTGGACCCCCGATAGTAGGTTTAGGAAATCCTGGTCCTGTTGTCAGCAGGCAGACGTGGTGTCCTCTATTGCATAAGGGAGAAAAGGAAGGGAGGGGATGATTTATTCAACAAGATAGCAACTTCCCCACCCACTCCTGCCTCATCTGCAGGTCATTAGACATTTGTGGCACTGATAGCGACGACAGACTTCCACCATCTGGCTGGGTGGCGGTGCTGGCAGTAGACGGCACAGCCCATGTAGATTTAGCATCTTTCTGGGGATCCTTCTTGTCCCTGCCTTGCTGTGGCTCCAGGCACCTCTGACAGCACAGGAACCCTGCACCAGCTCTCAGAAGAGACGCTGCTGTCTAAGAAACACCACATGGGGAGGCAGATTATAGCAGAAACACGTGTTGTGGCTTTGCTGCGAACTACACACTAGATAGTTTTGGCGTAAATGTTTTACTGCTCCGTACAGTGAGAAAACTGGTGACGTTGTGCATCTGCTCTCTCTGATGCACATCTTCTCTTCTCCACAGAAGATGGCCATCAAGGAAACCTCACACAGTGAGGTTTTGTGTGCTCCGTAGCAGTCATTCCATTTGCTACTATCCTGCACTAAATTAATGAATGATCTTTGGGGTTTCTGCTGGAGCAAATCAATCTGTCAGGATTTTAACTTGAGCTTGTTTTATACACTGCAGTTAACATTCCTTAAGCCGCTGTGTTTGATATTTAGAAGCTCACTTCATAATTATAGGTGGGGCTGTAGAGCTCATGATTATTTAGGCTACTTGGTGCCTGGGATGGGCTTATTCTCAGCCCAAATCAAGGTTGTGTAATGAAGGAGACAGACGTCTGAGGGACCCTTGCTTGTCTGATAGATCTGAAAGATGTAGGTGCACAGGGCAGGGGATTGCATGGGGAGGAGATTGCTTTCATAGTAAAGGCATTTTAACATTGCCCAGATCAGCAGGACTCCTCTGCGCTTACCATCAGATTCTCAGGCAAGTTGCTTGCAGGGATGATTTCTGACTGCGGTACCTCACTTCTGTCTACCCAAGATGAGAGGTTAGGAGAAGATCAGAAGAAATGTGTCATGCTTTGAGATGTAGATGGTAGCACTCTGTGCTTGAAAAGATCTGTAAAAACCAGTGGCATCTTAGATTGGGCTTTCCCTTTAGATCTCAACCTGTGTCCTGCTTCCTCATTTGTAAACCAGAGATAATCAATTGCTGTATTATGAGGGTATTGTGGAAAAAAGGAAGCATTGATAACCATAAAGCACTGGGATACCGTAAGGATGAAGACACAAGAAAGATTTTAAGTGGAAAAAAATATATGAAGATCTAGAGGGGGTGCCAACTGTAGAGCTGGGGACCACCCACCGAGTAATAAGGAGAAAAGAGTATTGCAAAGTCACTCATTAAACGAGCACCATCCAGTCTGCTCTGGAAAAGGTGAGATTCACTCAACAATAATAGTCTTTAATTACTCTCATGCTGTTGTAACGGATACAAACAGTGTGGCTGAATTAGAGTTGCAGAGAAAATCACAATTGCCTGATTTTTGAGTGCTTGGTTTTGCAACCCGAATAATAATACTGTTCTGGCACAGGGAGAGAGGGAGAGAGAGAGATGTAGATTCTTAAAATCATATGTATGGTTTCTAGTTTCTGTTTGTTCCTTCTGAAATACTTGTAAGATTGTAAGTGGATGAAACCAAGAGAAAATAGCCTCTTGGTCATCTAAAATACTGTAAAAAGGAATAAAATTACACCTAGATCTTACATTTTTAACATGATAAAAGCACATTTTAGAAACACCCCTAGGATCCCTCAAACAGTATCATTAGACATTTGGTGGGAGTCATTATATTTTCTTTATTATGAATAATTATGTGGGTTCCAGAACTACCTTGAGGCACTGACCAAAAGCCGATCTCTATTCAACAGGGCACTGTGCATGTATACAGCAGAGGACAATCTTGGCTCTAAAGGATCTTTGAGCTAAATAATAGATATTTTGAGTTGGTAGAAAAGCTGTTTGCTCACATGGCTGTTGCAGCCCCGTGCAGTGTAGGCAACACTGAGCAGGAGTCATCAGGAGGCAACAGGGGTGGGACAGGAGCAGAGCCAGGATGGACAAGCACAGTGAACCAGCCTTGATGCTTCTCTGTCAGCCTACGGGATGTGGGACGGGTTGGGAAGAGCAAAGAAAACTACAGTTGCTACTGGGATGGTGGCCTTGGTGTCCTGGAAATCCCATGCCATCCTGCCTCTGCCCTCACTGGTGGCAGCAGCAGGAGCAGCCTGGGTTTGCAGGCGCTGGGAGAACAGGCTGAATAGGCAGCGGCTGTGCTTTGACAGCTACGTGCTTTGCTGTGGCAGCAGGGCCAGGAGGAAGCGGTCCAAGCAGAGAGCTGCTTTTTCATACTTGAGCTGGGTTCTTCAAGCACTTGCTCTCCCAGTAACTCTGCAGGGCAGTGTAAATGCCACAGCTGCAATCCCAGCTGGACCTCAGCACCCCCAGCCCAACTCCTTCCACCTGTGTAGCTCAAAGACCTGCCCACTGAGACCTGCCAGTGGCCCTTTTCATTCAAAAGGGACAACCCTTGGTTAAATGTTCCCTGCAGAGAGGGTTTTACAAGCCGAAGCTGCCTCCCCCAGTCAAGGTACATAGTCCTTTGTTTCTATTTTGTTTTCATGAAGCTGCTTTACCCAGCGATCTTACCAGGGTTCATGAAACTTTTAACTGTAATGCATTTGTTTCTGCTTACTTTTTTATTTTTTTCCTGCAAAATGCAATTTTGTTTCTGCTGCTTGAAACAATACTTAGCAGTATCCAAGCTAAATTTATGCACACACGTTTAAAGAAGGAGCCCAAGATATAATACGTTTTTAACCATGTGAAATATATTAGTAACGGTACTTGCAGGAAGAAAAGAGAAACGATTCTGGCTTGCATTAGTTCCATCTTTGCAGTAGGCAGATAAGTCCCATACCTTTGACAGCGTAACTACATTAGGCTTGCCTGAAAGCCAACAGTCGGCGAGCTGAGAACACAACAACTATAGCAGGTGTCTGTGGGTAAGGGATGCTGCTGTAGCAAGAGCTCCTCACGCTTCTCAGTGGATCGTCTCCCACCATTTGGGATGGTCCATGTGAAGGTAGGAGAGGCTGAGCATGATGAGCATCGCCCTCACTGTAACATTTGAGAATTCACAAGGGGTGAAGGGAATGTTAAAACAGTGACTGGACTTTATCCCCTCCAGGGTAGTCCAAGAAAAGGAGAATGTGCTCATTTGTCTTACCCCCTGCCACCCAACACGTGTTATCCGTGTCAGAACGGAAGTAGCTAAAGGCAGAAATGTGTCCGAAGGTGGCTGAGAAAAATGTTTAGGAAATAAAGATATCTTAGTGTCATAATGAGAAAGGATGTGGTAACCTCACAGACAGAAGCCTATTATTAAATGTACCCCACCCAGCAGTCAGGTGGGGGCTGGCAGACTTCTTTACTTGGCTAAAAATAAGCGAGCTGTTGTTTTTAGGTCTTTTTAGTGGATTCAAACTGTTTGGTAGCACAGATAGAAAAACTGAAGCATTGTGCTGGCGAAACGGCTGATGTTCTGCAGGGCACTCATGTGCCCACAACCTGGACACCAGGCTGGTTGACTGCCCGTGGAGGACCCAGCCAAGCAAAGGACCTTCCCAGATGCTTTGGGGAGTGTGCACAGCCCTGTACCCCTCTGGAACATGCTGCACTTGGCTGGGTCTTGCTGCTCAGGAGAAGGCTGGAGTGACAGGAGAGGGGTTTGGGGGCTGTGAGTGAGGAAGGAGGCCTGGGGGCGTTCGGCTGCTTTGCTGGGGGCCTCAGGCACGTTGCTTTGACCCAACTGAAGTCCAAGCTGTCTGCTCACACAGTCTTTAAACTCCATGGTTGTTTGGACAACACCTTTGGGCATCCCTTTTCTTTTCTTGGATCTAACGCTTATTTAACCTCTTTCAGTTCACAGTTTATAAAATGTGGGTAACTGTATCTACTGTCCCAGGGGTATCTAAGTAAAATTAGTGTTGTGAGGCACGTGGGTCTTGTGGAAAGAGGAGGCAGAGATTCCACAGACAGAGCCACGTGTTTCTGGCCTTTTCTCTCAGAAAATACTGCTTCCACTTAACAATATAGTTTGCCAAGCAGATACTTTCCCCCTGAGCAAATATAAAGCTATAAAAATATCTGCTAAAAATTACAAGGTCCAGATTGAGGCACATCGCTTGCCAGTGACAAACAGGAGCAACTTTACATGCCTGAGTAGAGCAAGTTGAAATCCAGACCACACTGTGAAAGATTTCTTGTATGGGAGAACACTTTTAAAATCCACTGAGTCCAATTTGTCACTCTTTCAAAGAGAAGAAGCTGGATTCCAGCACATTTTATCAATAAAAGATCATATGTAGTCAGCACTATGACTTTTTTTTATTGCTTTACATCATCTCTGGGGAAAGTATTTACCTCAAGAACTATTTTGCCAGATGATGAGTAGTACTCGTACTTATTTTGGTTGTGTCCAAGCCATAACTTTGCCTCATTTGCATCTACCGACTAAATGGTTTAATTAATTTTGCATTGTGCTTACTGACTAGTTTTAATTAGCAGTTAAATCAGTTCAGTTAACGAAAAAAATGTAGGTGTTTACATGAATGCAAATCATGATGAGTTCTCAGGGCTTGATTTGAAAAACAGTTCCACACCATTGGTGCTGAATTTCTTCAGGCTTTATTCCAGCATTGCGTGCTTCTCCTCCCCCAGCAGCAAAGTGTAGGGTTTTATGATTCATTAACTGGCCAAGGCTTCCTCTTTTGCTTGCCTTCTTTGTTCACATGGAGAATGAGGAGTGCAGGCAGATCAAGTGGGGCTTCAACGCTTCATTCTTAGGGCATGTACTCAACATCCATGCAAGAAGGGACAAGGCTAGTCTTTAGATAGTGGGTGCAAGTGTGTCTCCCTCCAGTGTCCAATTCCAGCTGTTATTATATCCTGGAGTATTTTTAACCCCGTATTTTTCTGTTGACTGTATGTTTGCTTACATCTGGCCAGGGCAGAAGTCATGAAAAATGGATTTTATGAGAAGCAACTTCTGCATTGCACGGTCAGCCAGACTCTGGTAATACAGGCACAGTGCTATGAACTTGGTATACATTCTTATTTCCATTGTTGCTGGTCTTGTGTATGTTCAATGGAATTTATCTTGGAGAAGCTCTCCTTCTGTTGATGTTGAGACAGGTGCCAACAGCTGCTTTATTGGCTTCTTTTGAATGCGAGGTGAACAAATCAAGAGCAGCGTGATCTTACCTCCACAGAAAATCCATGCACAAGTTGAAAGAAAATCTTCCAATCCTTGGTATAAAAGCTGTCATCTGCCTGGGCTTAAATATCTATGTTTGCCCGGTCTCCTGCGTGTTGTTACGTTGAGCTCTTCCCCACAGAGAATAATAAAGTCTTGGTGCTGCATCCAGTCTTAAAGGCGAGCTACAATAGATGAGGATAAATTTGTCCAGAGACTACAGTTACCTTACTCAGCTTTCCCAATAACCTTACCCAAAAGGGAAGATCAGAGACAAGAAGACAATTGGTGAGATCATCAAGAAATGACTTCATAAGCCCAGGCCTTTCATTTGAAGGAAGCTGGCAGCCTGCCCTCCTAGAAGAAGGTGTGATTCCACTGGTAGCTACAGATCAAAGTCAACAGGGGTAATTACTTGAGGAGTTAAGTAGATAATCAGTTTGGGAAACAAAAAAGAAAACCAGAAATACCCACTAACCCCTCAGTCCTTGGAGCCTGAAGAAAAATGAGCTGGAATGCGTGCTGTCTGTAGTTTTGTTCTAAAATTAAATTTCCGTTTATAAATGTAATTTCACAAGCTATTTATCAGATGTCTCGTTGAGGGACCCCGTGCCAAGCTCATGTGACATAACTCTCTTCCCAAGCCTCAGAAGGGGAATAACTCTTACATGTTGCTCCCTGTGCCCCACCTATCCCATGGAGTTGGAGCCCGGTCCCATCCTCCTTCATGGGCAACCTGCCTGCAAATCCCAAAACAACAAGGTTAAACTTTTTTTGTTAATGATTCCAATCTTCAGTCCCACCCATCTGGCACTGCTCTCTCAGCCTGTTTCACAGCGGTCTTGAAAATCAGGAGCATCGAGTCTTTAAAAATCAAATTCATCTTTCAGGCAAAAATTAAAAGCCACTATTAAGGGGCCTCATTCTGGTCTTGGTGAAGAAATGTCATCCTTGGACTTGAAGGTTTTTTTACTGATTTTATGTTTATTTAATTGTTGATTCGAGCGTTATGTGAATGTATGAAGGAATTGTTGTTCCTTTATCTCTCCAGAATATAAATCAAGGCTTTTTGGAGCGGTTACTTTTTAAATTCACAGTTTCACACAGAGATTTGTAAAGAGCCTTGTAGTTGCATCTCAGAGCAGAAACTTATCACCTGGTACTTGGCTTTATTTTTTTTTCTTGATGTTACAATGCCACCTTGTTGTCTAGACTACATCACATGAGGGCACTGCGTAGCATCATTTACAGCCATGCAGGAAGTTGAAAAGAAAGGCTCAATCAACTTCCCAAGCTTGCAGAGCTTTAATAGGCCAGCCTTTCATTAAGCAAATTCCTCAATGTTGACCAAATTCTTTCAGATGTAGGCAGCTAATGGGTCAGGATGCATGTGATGCACTTGTCATTACACAGACGTTGATAAAAATCCTTGAAGCTGCCTTTTAAATTTTTCCCCCAGAAAGTTCACATGAGTAGAAGGAAGGAAGGAAAAAAAATAGAGAGAGACTTCTCTTCAGCGGTTTCTTTCATGTCCCAAGAAGGAGGGTCATGTGTTTTAGTTTAGCTGATACATTCCAGTAAAATGATTTTCAAAGGGACAGGACAAATAATGGGCATTTTACATATGGTGGCTGGTGCACATCAGATGGAGCTAATTTTCTCATACACAATATATTTTTATTTTGCAAGCTGGTTATAATTCATTTAAAGTGTCTTTAAAAAAAAAATGTTTAATTTTATCTAATAAACTAATATAATGGCCCAGTGAAGCTTATGACTGGTAACTTTTTGATGAATTATTTTAGTTGCCATTTTCAGTAGGATATAAAAATATATATACATATCATTCTCCCACACAATTCCTATTGAAAAATAAAAATTAAAGAAAAAAATGTGAAAAACAAGTCCTCTGATGTAGGCCATGTTATGTTTTTGTAAATCTAGATATCAAAATAACAGCCAGAAGAAACTGGTAGCTCCCTTATTTTACGCATGACATTTAAACTCGCTTACGTAGTTCCTTGCAAATATTTCTCTCTAATGCATATAGTTTTGGTCCTGACAGAAAAATCTGCTGCTGCATGAAGCCGGTGTGCTTCAGACTTGACATTTGCATAGGCTGATAAAGTCGTCTTTCCTTTATGGAGTCTCTTAAAACGAGCTCCTCCTTGCTGTCTAGTCACTAGAGATTTTCATTAGTGTCCTGACGCTTTGTCTCTCAACTTAGTGCATTTATCACCTTCCTTGTCTTTCTGAAAGGTGATAGGACATCTTTGCCTCTCACCAGTGTGACAAAATGACAAACGAAGCATCCAGCTGCCCTTTGTGTATCAGAGGTTTGGCAAGAAGGATGGAACAACAACAACAAAAACCCAACTCAAAAAAACCCCCCAATCCCCAAAAAGCAACAAAAAAAGTTGGGTATTCTGCTGCTTAATTATCAGCCAGAGCAGAGAAGCTTAATAGTCCAGCGATGGGTGGAAGGAGCTTCTCAGCATCACAGGAAGCAGTGTGCAATTAGTCAGGGTCAGGATGCCCAAGATCAGATTTGCTTGAGGCTATAGAGAGGCAGAGCAAGGCTACGGCGGTGTCACAATCTGCAGCCCGCTTGTCTCCCTGCGGCAGGATGCCTTTCGCTTCGGTTTCTAATTAAACAACCGGGCAACCAAGCGTGTCCATTCCTGGCTTACTTGGGGAGAACTTGTTTTGCATTCAAAGACCTGGAGCGCTGGGGAGGGTATTTACTTAAGCAGAGGATTAAGCTACAAATATAATTATGGAAAGTGGTGGGTACAACAAACGGTTGCTATTACGATGAGAAATCCTGAGTCGATCGCCTAAAAAAATAATAAAAATCATGTAGCTTTTCAGTTTCACTGTCTTAGAATTATTATAACTCCTCAGAGGCATATTAATACAGCCCAGATTTTCCTCTCTGGTGCAATATAAGCTCAAGTGTCTCTGGCTGTGGTCAGTAAGAGGTGCCTGGGGAGCGAGGGTGACACTGCTGCTGGTGTAGCCTTCCAGGCTTGAAAACCTGCCCTTCCTCAGCTGGGTGTTGTGTTTCTATCTTTGCGTTTAAGATGTCCCAATGAACCTTTCCTTCATGAGTGTGTCTAAGGGTGTTTTGAACTCACTGATACTTCTGATATCCCAAGCATCTCGTTGATAAAACCGTGTCTCTAGAGAACGAGCATTTTTCTTGCATTAGTTCTAAACCTGCCGCCTGTTGCTTTCAGTTGTGGTCCTTTTTAGGTTATGAAAAATAACATGCACATGTATTATACATATAATATCATAAAAAACCCCACAATCTTCCTTTATTTGCATCACTACATTCATGTTTTTATGAACTTGGATCACATTCTAGCATTTTAGGCGTCTCTTTTACAGGGAAAGTGTCCCAGGTTATGAGTCCCTCCACACAAAGAAGCGATTTCCTACTTACCATCTCCACTGCTCTGCTCCTGACCGTTCCAGCTCTCCTCCATCCCTTCTGAGATGTCGGGTATCTAGAAGCAGATGCAGTATTGGACATGGCACAGACATATAGAGTGACATATGGTTTTCCCATATGCATTATTGTGGATTTATCACCAAGGTATTCCGTCTGCTCTATTTTTACCCAGTTGCTCAATACCATGATATCCTTCTGCAGCTGTTCACAGTCAGTTTGATGGCCACAGATCAGTTTGAATCAACACCAAACTTAGTCACCTCATTGCTGACCCTGTCTGCCCGATCGTTCAAGACTAGGTTGAACAACAGATGTTCCAGAATAGATTCCGAGGGATCCTGATGTGTCCCACTCCTGCTTGTCCCACATAGTGTGTTCAAGCTACTGAAATCTAATACATTTTCTCTATGTATAAACCAAAACCAAATAATTCAATATAGAATATCTGAACTGCTCTTCATTGTCATAATGGTCTAATTTGCAAGTTGCTAAACTTTGAACTATGCTGCTAAATATTTGGTATTTATTCATCCTTTTGTTGTGTCTAAGCTCTTTCCACAGTCCACATCTTTTGACTGATGATGACAGCTCTCCACACAGT
>WEIS01034179.1:2009-19234 GCA_013389965.1 Todus mexicanus | reverse complement strand
ATGTTTGATCGCAACTATCTGACTGGTTCTTCCAGAGAAACTCTCCGCAATTCCAAGAGAGACTGGGTGGTACAATACCACCACCAGTTTATTTTTCTAATTCATTAATATCAGGCAATATTCCTGGTGGCCACTTTCTTCTTTGCCAAGCCCCAGCGAGCATCCAGCGTATATTCACTGTCTGCTATTTTATTCTCACAGAAAAATTCAGAAGCAGAAGACTCTGGCCTTCAAACTAAATCAAGACAAATTCCACCTACATGTGGCACCATGCAAAACTCAATTAAGAATAGTTGCTTTGGGGCAGGAGGTGATGGAGGTGTTGGGAAGGAACTCATTGAAAGACCTTCCTATTTGATATTAAAGAAAAAAAAACCCAGCATTCTGGAGTATCCTCTGACTCCAGAAGAAAAACACTACATCATCTGGGCATTTCCTGGAGACTGCTTTGAGGCATGGACAGTGGAGTAACATTTTCTTCTGTCTAAGAACAGTGATCGTCTTCCTAATGGGGAACATCATAATTCGAAGCGTATTTATATTTGCGCTAAAAGACCACAGTCTCAAAGCATAATCCAAAAGATGGTTACGTGATAGATTATTGCTGACAGGATTTAGGAAAATGTCACGTATCAGACATACAGGCCAACAACAGTGTGTAACAGGAGTGCTGCCTCTGGCAGCTTAATTGCAGCAGATTTCTAATCACGTGTATTTCGGGATGATAAGAGGTTTGCACAAATTCTTTTACAGCCGTTGAGGGCTCCTCCAGACCAGGTTGAAAGGCACACTTGATTGTATTCCATATTTGAGGAACTTTTTGTACCAGCAAACCTCAAATTTGCTGTGTTGGCTCTTTTATTCTTCAGAGATTACCAGGCAGATAGAACAGAACTGTTTCCAATGTGATGCACAGATTTAATGAATCAGGTGCCACTGAATCCTTGTCCTCTCCCACCTCCCCCTTCCTATTACCACACAACCAGCATAGTTGTGCTCCCTGTGTTTATTCTTCTTGTCTTCATAACCTATTGGTAGAACGTATAGTTCTTGGGATCTGCTGGAGTTTGGGTTCCCTTTCCTCAAGGTATCATTAAGAAAAAGAAATGTATGATAAAAGCTTCCCAGATTGATGCTTCGTGCTGCCATTTCTTCTCATTTTCTTTGTTTTGCCTCTTGATGTCAAACACATTCCACGAACCAGAACAAAGGGAGAGGATGAAAGAGGAGAAATCTCATTCTACATGGAAGTTCTGTACATTAGGCTCACCTTCTAGAGAGAATGGTGCAACTCAACAGCTCCTTGCTCTGCCAACATTACAAATGCTTCCAAAATCTTGCCAGGAAAGTGCTAACTCATCTTTCTTTTTTTATTTTTGCTCTTTATTTTTTTCAATGCAGCTTTCCAGACAAGCTCAAGGGTTGCAGAATTGTTTGCACGCTCTCAGGGCTTGGCCTGTGAGCAACCTCTTTGCCCAAACTTGCTCGTGAGCTGAACAGCTTAACTAAGCCCTCAAAGAAAGAGATGTAAACCCTCCTAAGAGCCCATAGCATCATTATTTATTGGAAAACTTTTAGCCTGGATTCCTTCCATTTTGTGGCTTTCCGATGGGTTTGGTCCTGTCCTTGTGGAAAAACAGAGGCCAAGCTCTTCTGCTGTGCTCGCTGCCATGAGTTGTTCGTGTTAGTGAAAGCAATTTGCTCAGTCTGAGGCTCAGAACACAGGATCCACCAGCTCAAGCTACTAGTCGACCATGGTCATTATCACATTTGTGGCAGTAAGTGCTAGCAGATGCTTCAGCAACGGAGAAGGCAAACAACAGAACGCGTCTGGCCAAACGGGAAGTGGCACCCAATAGGAAGGGAATTTATTTTCTGACGTTCATTTTGATCAACGTGTGCCTTGAAAACAAGCAATGCAATTGTCTTGTGATTAAGAACAGTTATATCTTTGGGCTGAGATATTTTCCTGGAAGATACAAGTGGCCAGATAACCAGAAAGAGAAAAGTTTCAGAAATGGAGCGTGAGATATGGGGAGTTCTTTAAGATTGACTTCAGTGACTGATGAGAATTT
This sequence comes from Todus mexicanus, assembly GCA_013389965.1. Taxonomy (NCBI): domain Eukaryota; kingdom Metazoa; phylum Chordata; class Aves; order Coraciiformes; family Todidae; genus Todus; species Todus mexicanus. The sequence continues at coordinate 17,159 of WEIS01034179.1, read as the reverse complement.
AGCACGTGTTTTGAATTTTAAAAATAATGTTGATTTGTTTTTTTTAAACTGAAAGACATATTTCCTTTTGCCTCGGTAGTTTGTGTGATCAGGGCTTGAATTTCATCATACGTTGCCATGTGATGTATCACGAACGTAGCTGTAAGTACCAGGCAAGCGTGTGATTGCTTCTGTTGACCTGCATGTCCTAGATCATGAATGGCTGCTCTGTTTGCAACGGGTCTTCGGATCAGGCTTGGATGCACTGCCCAGCTGATTGTCTGCTTGCACCCTTCTCTTTGGACACGCTGTACTTCTTGTACTCTCTCCCCCCGCAACCCATACCCCTTCCTCAGATCTTTCTTTCGGAGGGCATGAATACGAAGCTGCTCTTTGTCTCATTAATGAAACCGTCTGGGTTTCTTGGCTGCCTTCGTGTTATGCGGCGGTTTTGACTAGACCATATGTGTTTGGGGACCACCAATACACTAGATCCTCTGTGGGGCAGATGGGCAACACTTCTGGCTGCTGTTTAATTGGTAGGTCCCAGGAATTGAGAGTGGTGTTTTGCTTTATTGAACTGACAGTGAAAATATGTGACCCTTGTTCTAGTCACAGACTAGCTTTCATATACTCTAAAGTGCAGGCTTCAACATCTTCATCACTCTCGTACCTCAGTTTCAGGAGGGCAAGACCGCTTGGAAGGGTACAGGATGTTATTAATCCTTCATGTTCAGTCGTCTTTTGCTTCTTTTGGGTGCTGGAACATCTCATTTAAGCTATATATATTTGTTTTTTACCTTGAAAGGTTGGACTAGATGATCTTTGAGGTCCCTTCCAACCTGGTATTCTGTGATTCCCTGGTATTTTTCTTAGGGTGTTACAACCTGTCTACTTGCTACAGTTCATCCACCTTCTCCTCTACAACTTTCAGCCCCATTAAAGACCTGGGTTCAATTGGAGAGGATGACTTGGAGCGGAGAGGTTCTTCAGCTTTTCATTGTGCACAAAGTCATGATCTCAGTGGCCAAACATGTCTTTAGGGACAGAAAAATGATAGAGAATGAGAAGGCACTTTTAGATGGAAGGAGGTCTTTGTGTTCTTTTCCCTGGTAAACTTAAATGCCCTTCTACTCATAGTTTTGTGCATAAATAAAAGTGTTTATAGAAGAGTATAACATTTCATTTGGTCAGTATCTCCTAAAATATTGGACTCACTCAGGTTGTTCTAGTGAGAAATTAAGTATAAACCTGACGTTCCTCATGTTCTTAGGCTTTACAGCTACCACAGTACTGCTATCCACATGTAACACAACAGCAGGATACATCTTCTGATGAATCACAGGCAGCAGCCCAGTACAACTGAAGGAACAGAGCTGAATCTGGTGGTAAAGAGGAGGTTTCAGCAGATCGTTAGGGAGCTTTGCACCATGTAGGAATCCACGTCTACACGATGCCTGTAGGCACCTGCTATGCCAGCATCCCTTAGAGTCCCCCCACCTGAGAGCACAGGGAAGATCTTCATCCCTGTGAAGAAAGGCACTAATCCATAAAAGTGATTTCATAATTCAAGCTCTTTGTAGGCAGAATTGAGAAACTGCTAATGGATAATACAGCCCAATTTGGGCATTTATTATTTGTCTTAAGTTCTATATCTGAAATTGTTGTGGATGCTGTGCCAGCTCTGCATAAAGGGGATGCTTCAGCAACACAAAGAACACCGCATACTGTTACGATAAGACTCAGCAGGCACAAACATGTTTTAGAGAGCCAAATGCACCCACGCAGTCAAGATGCCTCCCTCCTTTAAATAAATAAATAAATTACCACCACCACCACCCCCCAACTGCTTAAAAATAAAATAAAATTTAAAAGGAGAGGAGCAAAGCTATGTGATGGGGAAAAAAAGTGTGGGGTTTTGCCTTTTTTTTCCGCCTCTTTTGCCTCAATAACTTAAAAATAAGGAAACTCTTCCAGGATACTGGAAATTTGAAGTGGACCAGTTTCTCCTCTCACCCTTTTCCCACTGGGAAGCTGTAGGTACATCCTTTTTTAAGGGAAGTTGGCATCTGCTTGGCCACTGTAGTATCGTTAAGTGTTGCACCATGAAAACAGACAGCCAGGCTTACTGATGCTAAACTCCTGGATCCTCTGAAGCCAGTGACAAAACTTCTGTCCCTGCATGCCTCCGGAGTTTGCTCTGAGTTTTTACTTGAATGGAACCGTCATTGAAACTCGAGATTTGCCAGAGGACAGACTGAGCATGATGCAGAGGTTGTTCCCAGACTAGGAAGGTTGCTCCCCCAAGAGTGTGGTTTTCTACATCTCTCCTGTGACTATTTTGCACACACAGATGAAATATAACTCTGAGGATACACGTTCTGGTGCATTTCTTGCTTACTTATGAACCCTGTGGGTCAAGCATTAAACGCCGTACAAACTATAGCTACAAATAGAGCGGAAAGTGTCCTTTAAGAGAAACGTTCTTTTCCCTCCCTTATTCCCACTTGAATGATTCTAGGATTTGTAGTTTGTTTATTTTGTTGGGTGGGTTGGGTTTTTTGGTTTGGGTGGTTTTTTATGTCCCCTGAATAGCTGATAGCTTTCTTGATCGGAGTGGAAGGGAACAGTCCTTTGCTTCCTCGACCTTGTTCTGGGCTGTTTTCCACTCGGTGTGCTCAGACTGAAATGGTACGGACAGTTCAGCACCCAGCCTCTGTTTAGAGGGAGGCTTCTCCGTGGCTCAACCCGAACATAACATGATGTTGGTAGGACAGAGAGTTCAGATCATGAGCACACATCTGTTTTCCTGTGACATCCCTCCCCCCGCGCCCACCCCTCAGCTTGCTCTGTTCATAAAACCATGGGTTATGAATTTGCCTGTTAAAAAATACAGTCTGCTTTTCCAATGCACCGGTTTTACTTGGTGATTCATAGAGAAAATATGTTGTGACAGTGCAATATGTACTCAAGGTTATTCTTACTGGTAGTAAAAAGCAGATTATCTCTGAAAACATATGGTGTCCTGCACACCCGCAGATCTCCTGCCCAACTGGAGGAGGCAACTGGAAACAAAAGCAAGCAGCACTTCAGGAAGAGAGGAGCTACAAGTTGTTTCTAAACCACGTGCAGCAAGAAAGAACAGCTGGGCCAAAGCAGGGAGAAGTTGGAAGGAAGGGCAGGATAAAAAATACCTCAGCACAATGTATATTGGGATGCTTGTCATTTGGGATGATTGTCGTTTGGGGTCCTTTTCTGGTTCATAGATAGAATAGGAGATGACAAACTGTCTTGGGGCAGTGGAGAAGGGCTGTCAGTTCTGCTGAAAATTTACTTGAGAATTGTAAGAGAGAAGATAAAAATAATGATTCGAAGAGTTTGAGGGACCCCCCACAAACCCAGGAATTTGGCGAGTGGTCCCTTTCCTTCCTGCGAAAGTATTAAAGATGCCTTTTGAGAAGCACTCTGGAGAAGGAACATGATCATCCTGCAGCTGGGATGCTACCAAGTGAACATAAAGAAACACATGTGCTGTCTGAGAGGGGTACTGTGTGAAGTGAGAGTCTGGGAGTGTCTCTTGATGCTTTTAATGCTTTTAGAAATTGCAGACGAGCATGAAGCCAGCAATGTTCTAATTTCCTTTGCTGTCCTTACCTTTTTAGGTGAGAAAAAGCAAGTCTGGGTCTACGTGGAGTTACTTGCAAGGCTGAGCCTGAGTTTATCTAATGGCTGCAGGACAGGTCATGTCCATTGCTGCCACAGGTGAAAGTTAGGGTACCAGTAGCTGGTATTCCTACAGATTCTCAGGTGACTATCAGGACTGGTTTCCTATTTTAGTCTGAGCCAAATCCATAGAAGCAAATTGTCATGTTCTTTCCAACAGGCTCTGAAGCAGGAGAGGTCCTTTTGTGTCCGAACACCCATTGCAAGAGCGCATAAAGCGCCAGGGAAGCCATGGTGAGTGCCGGGGCTGTGAATTCCATGTCTCTGGAGGTTTTGTAACGTAACTTGAGGGAACCCTTGCTAAACTCGCAAGACAGTGGCCCCAAGGCAAGCTGCCCCGCTGAGCCTGTATTTGAAGCAGGGCCAGTGCTCCTCTGCTGTCTGCTGGGACGTGGGGACACATCCATTAAAGGGTGTGTGGTGCTCTGCTTCTGAGACACGGGGAACAACAGGGAAGTTAATAAATAAACACAATTAAAAATCAAATCAGGTCTCCCATGCACGCATTGTCTCCTCTCTTTGCTCAAATTCTTTACATTCCAAAATCGTATTAGAAAATGGGAGGCAAATGCTCCATAAAGACTGTGAGCTGCTTTGTGGGCCATGCTGTTTCCATTTCTATGGCTATTTGAAAAGTGCATGAATGCAAAGCACTTATAAACACTCTGAAAAATCAATACAGAAGAAACAATAGAAGCACATTTATTCTTGTTTTATTCAATGTCAGTATTGCTGAGTTTTGCCTGACCAGATGTTGCCGAGTTTCAAATCTGTTCAACCATAACTGTTAACAAACCCGGCCTCCTTTCACCAAAATTAAAAAAATATATGCATTTATATTAGAAGACGTGTTTGGGGTGTGGGTTGGTTTTTTACAAATGAAATAAAGACGTGATTTATCCGTTACTAGTGCTAATACTCGGAGAGTTGGCGGTCACCAGGCTTTACCCACACGCTGCTTGTATTTGCACAATTATTTACCATTCCGAATGCCCAGGTTTAACTCAGCGATGCTGCTCCTGCCGTTTCGAGGTGAGGAGCGTGTGTTCTTTTTTTCTTTGAAAGAACACATGTTCAAGAAAAGTAACGATTTTTCAGATAGAGGCTGGAAAAGCTTAAGTCTTTCCTCTCTGTGTGGTGGTTTCCCTTCTCTTTCTTCTGCTGGACGGAACTGACAAGCACGCATTGTCCCTCCAGTGAGCTCTGCAGTATTACTTTGACCCTAACCCATCAATCTGCCTCAATTGGATAATGATCTGTAATCACTTTCTTTCAGGGGAGTCTATAAATTTGCCAAGGCCCCATTCTTCTCTGAAGGCCTCCTTATGTTCACTCCCATTTGTGCAAATGGTCTCTCTTTTGCGGCACTAAATAGCCATGCACATGGCCCTTTCTGTTTGGAGGCACCAGGCTGTTCACTGTTGATTTTCCACGGCTCTGCTCTCTAAAAGGAGGCAAAGCTCTACATGCCAGGACTCGGCGGGGTGCAGGACCAAGCCACAACCACTTCAAGAGCAGCCGCTTTTCTCATTAAGGCTGACCCATCATTAGGCTGCTTTGTGCTGCCCTTTGTAATCGATGGGAGGACTGTGTAGTGTGAAAAAGCTAATAAAGATGAGCATGAGGTGGTAGAGAAGGGGGGCAGAGGCACTAACCCCTGGGTGACAGGGAAGCCCTCCTTCCCCAGAGCTTGGCCATATGAGTGAGGCGCAAAGCTCAGGAGAGCTGGTAGGGTGCAGACCCCTCCCAGTATCTTCGATTATCTTGCACTTAATTCCCGAGCATCCTTATGCTGTCCTCTTTATTGGACCTAAGAAATAGAGCAAGCATGAAAGAAAGCTCATATCCTCCTTCCTCAGCCTGCTTCCTTCTTCTGATTAAAGAAGATCAAAGGCTGAAGAGCTTCTGATCAACTTGTGTATGGCACAAGAGAAAGTCCTCATGTGTGTGTGGAGCACTGGAGGATTTGGTTTATTTTTTTTTTTCATATCCTAATGTAAGTTTTGAAGGTGCTGAGAACATCACGGAAAAGGTCGGAGAAGGTGAAAGATATTAAAGCTGCTAACACGTCTGGGGAAGCACTGAGTGTCCACTTGCTCTTGTGTCGTGTAGGGCACTGTAGGCAACAGAGGCAGCAAACAGGGAAATAAGTAAAGCTGTAGCAGATGTGCAGTGTTGAGGAAGCACTGGCCATGGGAGGGGGAAAAGATGATATTCTGCACCATAAAGCCAGCCACACATCTCTAGAAACACTGTGCATATGGAAATCACGCCAGAAATAAGCAGCAGGAATCTGCGGATACGACAACGTGCCGTACTGAAATGAAAGGACCCTCTTGCTTGGGGGAGGAGGAACGGTGCCTGTAACATTGTGTACGCTGGTGAGAAAACATATGTAGAGGGAGGCTGCAAAGGGCTAGCGTCAGATGTTGTACAAATGTGGGAGAGCTCAGTAAGGGCCAACTCCTCCCTTCCGAGCAGGTGGCCTGCAGAGCCTGCACCAGTCTTCAGAGCAATGCTGTCCGTGCCTTCACGCATTCTAGTTTGCTTTGTGTGCCTCCACGGGCAAGAAACTCAGTCAACACCTCCTCTTCTCTCTGCCGTGTCCCTCCTTCCTCTCTTCTCCCAAGGGCGAAGAAGCAGAGAGATTGCGAAGGATGTTTCTCCTCCCCATACCCCGAGAGCTCATTTGTGGCTGGCTTTGGAGTGAGAAGTCTAACGAGATGATCAGTTGCACTCTGCCTCATTCTTGTTGCTCAAATGAGTCTTTGGTGAACTGCTCAGGAGTTTTTAATATAAAGTTTAGCTTATCTCTTCTCAGATATATGCAAAATTACATGGACAAGATCTTAAGCTTGTAAATGAATGTTTGCACATCAGTAATGCTAAGGTTACACATCAGGAAAGTCCCATCTATCGTCTTAAATTACCGGCCTTGTCCACAAGAGTTCTGCCTCAGCTTCCTTGTGACTACAGAAAGTCTCAAACCAGAAGGGAGTTGTTAAAGCTGCTCGTGTGCCTTATCAGCACAGTGCTGATATTAGTGAATTCCACACCTATTTTTTGCTATAGGCATCATTCTTGTTTAGGGAGACAAAGTCTTCCTCTAAACACCTTCATCCCACCCATCAGGCACCACTTAGTCCTTGACTCCAGCCGGGTGCTACAAATACGATCTCTGTGCCAACGCCAGAATTTTAGAATTGCCGTGAATAGACCGTGCCCGAGTGTGGAAATCTCATCTGAGCTGAGAAATGTCTGGGAATTGTGGGGTTTGTTTGCTGAGGCTTTTTTTGTTGTTGTTTTTCCCCCCTTTCATTCTTTGAAAGAAGCAAATTCGGAGAGAATTGCGTAACAGAGGTACCCACTTCAAAACAAAAGCTGCTTGGTGCAGTGTCTTCTGCTAGGCTGCTGCATCAGCTGGGCCATTCGGCGTCTTTCACACGGGATTTTGTGCTGCTGTCAAAGGGAAGCTGCACAGATTGACTTGATTTGAAACCGGGATGCCTGGCAAGTTGTTACGGGCAATCTAGATGAATATGTGTTGGCGTTTGCCTTATTTTCGTTTTCCTCGAGATCCTAAATAAGAACCATCTCAAAGGTAATTTGTTGCCGTTGTGTTTTCAAAATTCCATCGGAAAGTTGCTTTTTTCTCGTAACTTGTTAAATGCTTAATTGATATCATGTAATAAAAAGAATCAAAACCCCCTCTGGTCCCTCTCAGGAGCTCGAGTTAGCTCCAGTGGAGCCAGCTCCATTGCCATTTCCAAGTTCTTCTGTAGTGATCTAGCAATTCATCAGTGTCAACGACACATGGGAACTCTCATGTTTGCAAAAGCCTGCAAGGGATCCATGTCCTACATTTCAACAAAAATCACAAAATCACATTTCAAGGTGGTCAAAGTTAGGGAAACATCAGGCAAATAATTGCTAGCCCTTTTCTGAAGCGGATGGTAAAACGTGGAGAAGCAGGCAGAAGGAAGAGGTTAAAGGCTGTAAGAGGAAGGGGAATGCTCCTTTGAAGTATCTAGAAAACTGGAAAGGAAGCATTTTGTCAGGATGCCAGAAGCATTCGGCTACTGCAGAAGGAGGAGCAGTATGAAAACCTAAACAGGCAAGTCTGTTGATGCACACATGTCACAGAATCGCAGTGGAGCAGTCATGGAGGGACTGATGAAGATCTTTGGTGATTCATCGCTTTATCTTCGCTGGCTTACATCATGATGGAGATTCTTCTCCACCTCTCTACATGTTCCCACCTGCAGCATGAGAGCAAACACACACATTCCCTGTAATAAGGATTCTTGTTTGGAGCAACCTAGACTTTGGAATATTTCAGTAGGTGGTCTGATGTTTATATATGTCAAAGTTGTAGCTTCTAAGATGGTTCCTACCATTTTTCTTGCTCCTTACTTTGCACGAGACAGTCTGTGTTGTGTCAGCCTGATCAGGCCGTTTAGGGTAGAAGGTTCAGACTCACATTGTTGTTTTCTAGCTTACGTTGTTCTCCAGAGGATGATAATTAAAGGATGTGAAGTGATAACAGCTTAGAGAAGATAAAGATAGGGGACAGCACCTGTACACATAAAGTTATTTTACTTATTGCCATGTCCATAATACTTAGAAACATGAAGAAAAAGCCCCTTTTTTATCAGCTTCCTAATCAAAAATTCCATTTGGCAGCACAGCTACACACGCTGACTTCTTTCAGGACACAAAATATAGAACGTGCATCCTTTCATATTCAAAATAAGGGACAGTAATGAGGAAATTCTTCGCACTGCTCCAGCACGGTGATCTGTTCTCTGAGATTGTATTGATACCTTGACTGAAATTTTAGTTGGCAGTTTGCTGATGGTCTCCCTGAAACACTGAATCGTCCTTACCTATTGCTTCCTTTGTGCTCCAAAAGTAAAAATGCTGAAAATGTGCTAAGCACTCGAGTGGTAAAATTCATTTTAAATGCCCAGTAATTGATTAAGTTCAATAATTGCCACAGAATTCTGGCTAAACCAACGTTGTAGCGTTAAAATAGCAAGACGTTACTGGCAACAATGTTCAGATTAATGAGCTGCTCGGTATGATCTTGGGTGCCTACTGATATTAATTACAATCTTCCTGATTTCTGTTTGTTACAGTTTGTGTTTCCACTTTTTGCATGTTCTTGAAGCGGGTACATGTCTCCTGTACTCTTCTTACTAAGAGGATTTTGATTTAAGTTCGTGGTTGTTGTAGACAAATCTCCCCCTGAAGATATGTCAGGCCTTATACATATGTTTGAAGCAATGTATATGCTTCTTCACACCATAGAAATGTCATCTGCTGGGCTTTTTATTTAATACTTATATTATTATGGTCCTAATATTAATACAAATGCTCATGATTATGCAGTAATAACAAACTCACAAGCGACAAATTTACTTCAACCTGGCATCCTTGGTTACAAAGGGTGAAAGATGTCCCCAGTCTAGGGATGTTGCCTTATCCTCGTGTCTCAGAATAAATTACTGAAGGTGACTTCCTCCTCCCAAGGTTGTCTTCTCCTGGTCTAACTATCTCAGTTAATAAAACGCTGTGTTTTGAAATCTACCTAATTCCCACCAGGGAGCTGCACGATGCTGTTTTCTTTTTAATGGACTAATTATTATTATTGTAGACGTTTTATTTACTCCAAAGTGGTTTGGGGGATAATTGATTAGGTTGCACCATGTCATGAAAGAACAGATGGCAGGCTGGGCTGTCGGCTCATCTGCAGTGTAGGAGAACGCGACGAAAATTAAAAGGAAGGGGAAAAAAAAAAGAAAAAATCAAGAAGAAAAAGAAAAAAAAGAAGGTGAATAGGAGAGGGGGAGAGAAATGAGCTGGGCTGTGTTTGCAACACAAAAAACTTCTTGTAGTGGGTGGTCCTTTGGGAAGGTAACCGGAGATCTGCAATATGTCCACTACAATCAACAAAAGGGTACAATACTTCTCTGCGGGGAATCGGGTAGGGAAGAACTTGTTTAAATAAAATTGCAGGGTTGTCAGAATGTTAAACTAATTCTCTAATGTTCTGTGCATTGTCTGGGGAATTTTTGGCTTTGCATCATTTGCCGTGCTGAAGGACTGAAAAAATATTTTAATAGAAGCGTTTTGGAACGCGCGAACATGTATTTTAGCTTTGGAAACCCTGCCTGTGTTTAATGACAACTAAAAATGCTATTAGAAAAGCTGCGCTCTCCTGTGTTCTCTCCCTGCGTCCCCTCCCAGATTTTACATTCCTCTTCGCTCAGTAGAATTGTTTATCTCAATACAAAGGGAGTTTAGTTTGCTGTTACTCAGATTGGTTGGCAGCTGCATTTTTGTGTGCGTGCCTGTATGTTAATGATTTATCGCTGAACTACCATGGGTTAAATGATACGTGGGTTACCTTCATAAAGAGGAATGTGAGGTCTTGGACTCATCATCCCAGAGCTCACCACAAATATTAATCATTATACCTCCAGAATCCAAAGATCCCTGAAGGAGAAATCCAGAAGAAAGTGATTTCTGTGCAAAAGTTAATCTCTCTAGACCTGATTCTCATTTATACGGTAGGAGGTATTTATCCCTTCGTGAAGCAGCATTAAGTGTCAGCAAATCAAAAAGGCAGCACTTCAACACCATCCTGCCTCTGAGCACAAACCAGGGAGCATCTAACTCCAGTCAGCGGTCACTCCGACGCGGTTGCTGAATCAGCTGAAAGGCTGAGCCCAGCAGGACTCTCCTCTTCCCCAGTTTAGCCCATTTTTTTCCCCCTCAGTATCCAGTCAGTCACCAAAGGATCTGCTGTGGAGCTCCCACAGATCAGCATTGAGGAAAACTCCTCTCACTCTGCTCTTTCTGTTGTCTCTGAGTAATGGTGTGCGAGGACAGGAGGAAATATTTACAGTACTATCACAGGAGTTTCTGGTTAGGCAGCACAACAAGCTTAGATTTATAAGAACCCCCCATCCTGGACCATGACAGCAGTGATTTAGGTGCTGGACAAATAAGTTTGTTGGTGCTAAAATCTTACAGTCCTGGCAGGAAAGGAGGTCACAGAGATTTGTCTTTAAATGTAGAAAAGGACGTGATTAAACCTTGGCAATCTAAAAGTTTTGGCTTGTCTTTCAGTGTGTCATCTCTCAGCCCAATGACCTTTGCTTCCATCAAGTATGTAATTGTGCTTTCATTGAAATAATTCCAGTCAAAACTACTGGTTATATTTTACTTCTGTGAGGTAATCAGTTAAATCTTCTCCCCCCAGTAACTGTGAACTGGTGAAGTTGTGATTCTCATTTGTCTGGGTCTGCTGGGCTTTGCACACATCTGGACCAGCTGTTAGCCCAGTGATTGCTGGGAATCCCAGCTCTCCAAAGATCTGCCCTCATCACCTCCACAAACCTTTTCAGTTCAAAGCAAGAAAACAGCCAGAGTTTCATCACCGCGTATTTGAAGCTTCCTCTTGGTCAAAAATCGTCAGCAAAGATTAGTTCTTATTGGATGGCGAGGGAAGGATTAATTACACTGACCACAGATGGGCACGGTGCAAAGAATGTCGGTAAACTCCCTGCACAGCTCTCTAAAAGTACTTTAATTATGGCCTGCATAAATTTATACTCCAGTTTTCGGACTCCCTTAAGCAGAGACTACCAACTGTCCTAAATTGCTTGGTGGTTTGTCGAGGTGGAAATGTATCCTCTGTGGACTAAACTCATTACTGGGAGGTTTATTAGCGAGAAGGTAGCGTAAGTCCATTAATAAATGAGGAGTGAGGCAAAATCAATTATGATTTTAATATGACTGAACCACTAAGCTGCTTTTTTTTTTGAAGCTATCGTTTAAAGGGAAATAAAAGAGTATGGGCAATTAAGGAGCACTGAAGATCATAGCTGGTGTGGTTATTGATAAATGCAGGTCAGTAAACACCTGAGAAAATTAAATGCATGAATCAGCAGAGCACAGGGATGTGAGTTCCTTTCTCTTAAGGAAATCTGTGAACATACTGAAGCACTTAGAGGTACTTTTGAAAGATAAGTCACTGGACCTTCGAGTAAACCAGAGTATGTTGAGCATGGAGTGTGAAGTGCAGGGGAAGTGAGCAGGAGGAAAAAGAAATCCGGTCATTTAGCATCTAGTAAATGTAATCTGCCTGCCCAGTGAAGTGACGGAGCTGTTAGGGCAGAAAATATGAACAAAAGTAGCTAAAAAGGGTAGTAGAGAAGTAGCAAGTGCCCGTTCCAAACTGTGCCACAGCAGCTTGTGTGCTGCGGCTGTTCTCAGCCGAGTGGCAGAAGGGGCTGAGGAATGGAAGAGGATGGAGGTGATATTGGGATGTAAAGAGAAGATTAGGTCATGGGCTTCACAGAACTGCCTTTGGAAGGCAATGCCCATCAGCAGGGATGGGAACACTGGCTGGAAATGGCTACATGTCTGTAAAGGGAAGGTTGGGACAAATGGCAACGGGTTTGTGATGTGAGGAGTTGGAGTTTTGGCAGAAACTGGCATCTGGCCTTGTTTTGTACAGCGTCTTTTCTAATGGTCTGGAAGATGGAATAGATTTTATGTGAATCCAGTTTGGAAAAGGTAGTAGATGGAGAAGACCCAGTAATAACAATTATTTCAACACCAGAGTATGGCAAGGGTCTAGAGATATTCGTGCAAAGAGGAAATGAGTAGTGCAAGGAGCACTGATCTACTCAAGCCCCGTGGGTGAGGTAGAGGTGGGGAGTGGGTGAAAGGGATTTAAACACCACCAGGAAATCCAGCTGCCCTGTTTCAGCCAGGTCCTGCTCCGTTATCATGCCCTCTCAATGATTTCTTCCTGCCAGGAGTATTTGTAAGCCTGTGTTTGTCATTCCCAGTTGCTGCTGAGTGAAGTTTCATGGCTATATTTTTGAGATTCCAAATGTGAGAGCTTAATATGAGATGTCAGATATCTATTATTATTATTATTGTTATTATTATTATTTAATTTATTCAAAGCCTTTGTGGTTTTATACAGTGAAGAACTTTTTTTCTTTTTTCTTTTTCCTTTTTTTTTAATGGAATATTTTCTGTGCACTCTTTTTCAAACTTTTTTTTTTCATTCCCCAGCAGTGTAAGACTGCCAGCATGTATTAATGGAATTATCCCAATATCAAGCAGGTAGCTACCATTTAATTTATTCTATCCATGCCATGGTTAGATTCCTGTGCTGGTTTGGAGAAGAGACTTGATTACGTGAGGATTTGATCCACTACTCACATATAACAGTGAGAAGGCTCCAGTTATTCTCAGTCAATAGGGGTCAGGCTTGGAAAATTCTGCTTCACTTGAAGAAATCTAGGGAATAATTTTTTTTGGCAATTGTGAGTAATTCTGTACAAGACAATGTCTTTGATTTTCATCAGTTCTTGTTGCTTTATTAAACAGCCTACTTGAACTTCAGGGTAAGATTTGGCCTTTTAGAATCTATACTTTGAGATGATGAAATGTGGATTGCTGACATTCTTGATGGCTTTATAAGGAAACGTGAAGAGCTGTAATTAATGGGATGACATGCTATATTAATTTTCTCTACCTTAAATATTAGAAGGACATTTCCTTTGTGCTGCTTGAATGATTTTGTTACACTGGCTGAAATGTTGATGTTCTTACTGTAAGGTTTTGATAAATATTTCGTTTTAAAGATTACTTCCTGGAACAATTTCTACTGGAAAAAAAAGTAGCATGAAAATTTGCTAAAAGTATAGGGAACATTTATGACTAAGCCGAATCTGTTCAAAAAAGTTCTGTTATTGGTCTAGCTGGAACCACGTTCCCTCAGGAATATTCAGATCTTACCTTCAGATCTTTAAGCCAGGGCAAGAAGGCAACTAGATTAGTTGTATCATTTGTTTATGAATGTCTCCAAAACTGTGCACCACTGGACATCATGGACTTTTGCGTGACATTTTGATGTGGAATTCAGCTACTGATTTCTGGTGCCACAAGCTGTGCTCCCAGGGGTCGGGACTCATCAAGGCCTTTGATGAAGCACAGCTGGGCACTCATGAGGGACACCTGGCTTTGAGACAATTCTGCTCAGCTGTGCTTCGTGGTTGGGAATTAACTTCAGATCAAGCTTGTGCCCTTTATCAGTCACAGCTCTGCTTGGAGAAGGAAGGTTGTGCTGAGATAAATGTGCGTGTATTTGCTCGCTTGGGAACTTGGATACCCAAGATACCCTTCACGTGATGGCTATCCTTGGAATGGGAACTGACCTACCAATTTGGAGATGTTTGCAGCCTAACCAACCATCCTGCTCGCCAGTGAAATGCAAGGTAAGAGATGAAACTGAGGGAAGTCCTGAAGTATCTGTTTAATTTTAAACAGTTGCTTGAATGAGCTCTGTCCACCTTAATCATGGGGTAGAATGAGAGAGGTGTAGAGGTCCTGTCTCGCTTTTTGTTTTGCCTTGCTGAATTTAAGTATATTTTAGAGCTTGTTAATGCTCTCGGTGTGCTTGGTTATGATGGGCAATTACAGCGTCTGTCTCATAGGCACCTGGTGTTGCCACCTCTTACAAGGTAGTGCAGGAGCTGATGGTGATAAAAGAATTTAACATGCTGGAAAAAGTTTGCAGCCTGATCTTTCCTGTGCGTCCTTCCCGGGTCTCCCAAAGTTTTGGTGGTACAGATGTTTATAATAAGTGAAACGTAAGCTGTGTATTCATACTTAGATGGTTGTGTTGATGCTAGGAGTTCTCCTGTGTCCACGTTCTGGAGATGGGTTTTCTCTCACTGAATTTCAAGAGAGAAAATCCTTGTGCATTCATTAAGCTCACTCTTTCTCAAAGCTGTGTAGCCTCTCCTGAAATCAGCTGCTGCTGGTATCAGGGTCAGAAGAGACCTCGTTAGGACCCTGGTGCAGAGCTCCTTGAAATCCACTGAAAAGATTCCAGTGACTTCACAGGTTTTGGCTCAAAGCCTGGTTCTGAAAATGTTGAGAGACTCTGGGCTTCACTCTCCTCCTGTCATAAATTAGACAAAGCACTATTGTCATCAACGAACTTGCACTGGTGGAACTGGAAGGTTGGTTAGGTCATAGACTTTTTTTTAATCTTAGGGTGTGACACAGGGAAAAACCATTATGTTAAACTGATAGAAAAGCTGGTTTTATAGAGTATAATAAAACAAAGTTTTGGAGAGTAGCAGCCTGGAAGCCACAGAAGGAGGAAAGGCTGTGTCTGTCTCAAGTTGCAACATCTGGAGGACCATAATGTAGTAAGACTTTGGTTGCACATCCCACGTGGAATACATTTATGCCTGTCCATTTTAGTGTAGCAGAAATCTAGCTTGCTTTTTAGGCAATGAAATATCATAGGCAGTAAAACTAGTGGAGTTATTTTCCTGTCAACCTCATTATCTGGTGGCTTCAAAATTTTACAAACCAATTAATTTCTAGATTGGAGGGATTCTGAGGGAA
>WEIS01034171.1:0-13309 GCA_013389965.1 Todus mexicanus | reverse complement strand
CAGCGGGCGGCAGAGCCGGTGGGCGCGCGCGGGCCCGTCTCGCGCTGTCGGTGGGTGTCCCCCCGCTCCCGGCGGGAGCCATGTCGCAGTGGGGCTCGTACTACCGGGGCGACGGCCCAGGGGAGGAGGAGGAGGAGGACGAGCAGCAGCAGCAGGAGGGCGCGGAGGCGGTCGGTAAGGGCCCCCATCCCCCGGGAGCGCCGCCCGGGCCCGCTGCGGTCGGCGGGCGGGGGGCGCCGCCGCTGACGCTGTTCCCTCCGCCCGTCCCCAGGGGACCACTGGCGCTCCGGCCGCGACAGCCTCATCTTCCTGGTGGATGCCTCAAGGGCCATGTTCGAGTGCGACGGGGAGGGAGTGGCTCCCTTTGACATGACCGTCCAGGTAGGTCAGGGCTGCTTGGAGAACCCGCCGGGCACCGCCGTTCCGTGGCCACCGGGCACCGCCATGGCCACCGGGCACCACCATGGTCACCAGNAACCCGCCGGGCACCGCCGTTCCGTGGCCACCAGGCACCGCCACCGGGCACCGCCACCGGGCACCGCTACCGGGCACTGCCATGGCCACCACCACGGCCACCCCGCACAGCCACCGGCCGTGGCCACCGGGAGCCACCATGGCTGCTGGACACAGCTGCCAGGCACCACCATGGGCATGGCTACCAACCACGGCCACTGGACTGCGTCTCTGGCGGGTCTGTCTGTGTCAGATCGCTGCAGAACTCAAGCAGCTCAGGCTGCTGAATGGCGGTCGGCTTGGGAGGATCCGTCGCCCCATGGGCCGTGTCCAGAGAGCTGTGAGGGTTATGTTGATAGAATGAGCAGCCCATCTGTGCTCGGGGTTCAGAAATGTTTATATCATTGGTCTTGCTCATAGAGGGAATGCTAGCAAAAAATATCTAAGGCTGTGTACTGAAAAGAATTGCTGAAAAACAAGATGCCAAGTTATTTCTTCTGGTGAAATTTAGCTTAAAGTGTTTGTTACAGTTCCTCTGTTCACTAGTCTACTTTTATAAACTGCTTCTTGCCAAAACCAAAACTTGTTCAGCTTTATTGCAAATTATTTTCTTTATATTTTGACCTGTGTGCATTTTTTTTCAGTGCATCCGTAATGTGTATACCAGCAAAATCATTAGCAGTGACAGGGATCTCTTAAGTGTTGTGTTCTATGGTACGGAAACAAACAAGAACTCGGCAGGTTTCAAGCACGTCTATGTTCTTCAGGAGCTGGATAATCCAGGTAAAGGCAGTAAAGTGATATGAAGGTTAATGTAGAAAGAAGGAGTAAGTAAATCTGTGTGGTAGCACTGTCAGTAACTGGTGTCTCTGAAAACAGAGCTATCAGATAAAAAAGTTCTTGTTAGTGAGGTGCATTGTGTGGGAGTAGGTTTAGAAATGTATTAAAAGCTTAGAAACTTAGCGGGAGCTTAGCTTTTCCTGTTACAGTTCAGATCCCTTTCCCATGTCTTCTGTTTTAACGTGGTGGTTCACTTGCTGTCTGCCAAACTGAAGAGGAACTCTTGAAAGCCCATCATGTGTCTGCTGTGCTTCTGTAAAGCACATTAACTTCCTAAGGCAGCACAGATTGCACCTGATGGAGAATATCACAGAGGGTATCGAGGTTGGGTGGGGTTTCTGGACATTATCTTGTCCAACCCACCTACTCAAGCAGGGCCATCCAGAACAAGTAGTCCAGTATGTTAACCCGTTTGGGGTGTTCCATCTCTTATTTTTGTGGTAAGTGTTGCAATTCTTTGATTTAGCTCTTCCATTTTCTTATAATTTCTTAGAATAACTTAGCATCTGCTTGATAGCGAGTACTGGTTGCTGAATTGGAAACAGTAGTAGGAGGAGTGCAAAGAATACACACTAGTGGTGACACATTCTCTGACAGCGGAGAGTCTTAGCGGGGGATTTTGTCTACTAGCTTTTAACAGCCCTTTGTCTCTGAGGAGGTTTGATTTCATTTTCTTAACTAGGAGGTACTGGTTTAATAACACATGGGGTTCTCCTGAAAGACCCACGCCTTGTCCTAGTTTCAGAATTAATTATGACAGGGACCTGACAAGACTGCCTTAAGTTCTTCTCCCTTTTCTGGTAGCAAGCACCTTGGCCTTCTCCCTCACCCTTTTTCCTCCTTCCCTGCTTGCTGTTTTCCCTGTGTTAGAGGCAGTGGCTTTGCCATGCTGATAAAAACAGTGCAGGTGAAAGGTGGGTGTTGTTAACAAAGAAGACAGTTGTGTATTTGCTGCTACTGGAGATTAGCAGGCTCTGGAGAAGGAAGAAAGCACAGAGTCATAGAATGTTTTGGACTGGAAGGAACCCTTAAAGGTCATCTAGTCCAACCCCCTTGCAGCGAGCAGGGACATCTTCAACTAGAGCAGGTTGCTCAGAGCCCCGACCAACCTGAGGTTCAGCGTGTCCAAGAATGGACCTTCTACCACTTCTTTGGGCAACCTGCTCCTGGTTAATACTATAGTTGTTATTACGTCGTACATAATTTTGAACACTTATGCTATTAATTATTAGACAGCTGAGGAGATTAAAATAAAATAGTAAAGTGTGTGTGTGGGAAGATGTTTTCTGATGAGATTTCAAAAGTGATTTAGAATTTGAGTGAAGGACAAAGGAAGAAGCTCTGCGCAATGCAGTAACTGAAAAATGAAACCTTGTCTCTCTTTGTAGAGTTATGGGATTAAACAGAGAATCTGCTGTTAGATGGGTGGGAAAGGGAGTCAGTTGGGGTGGGGTAATCTGCAGAGCTTTAAAAAGGCTGTTGACACCTGTGCTGAACACTGCTGTGCTCCACGTGATGATCTATGGGCTGCATCAGACCTCTAGGTTGATTCTATCTGACATGAGGGGCAGCGGAGCAGGAGGAATTCTCCATCTTCTCAATGTGCTGCGGGGGCTCAGGATGTATTTCAGGCTCCTTTGTGGTGGTGCAGCAGCCTGCGGTGTCTCTGCTGTGGGTGCTGTGGCTGCCCTTCCTGCTGAGCGCTTGTCCTTTCAGTGCAGGTGGTTCGAGATACTTTGATCCCTGCCTGTTTCCCTCCCCTGACAGGAAGAATCCCGCATTGGTGCTAGGGCACTTTGTGTCCTCTCGGCCCTGGTAGGTGTTCTCAGGTGGCAGCCTGCTCGCAGTATTGCAGATGTCAGGCTCTGATGAACAATTTCTCAGCCTGGCGTTGGAAGAGCACTGCTGCTGAGGTGCTAGGGGATGTTACTCGGACATCAGCTGTGCGGGACTCTTGGTGCATGTTTTGAAGAGTTTGCAGTGCTTCTTTCTAGTGCATGTGAATGCTGTTGTCCCCCTTAGGGGCAAAGCGTATTCTGGAGCTGGACCAGTACCGGGGAGACGAAGGACGAGCACTTTTTCGTGAGACCTTTGGCCACAATGCTGACTATTCACTGGGTGAAGCTCTCTGGGCCTGCTCTAATCTCTTCAGTGATGTCCGAGTCAGACTGAGCCACAAAAGGATCATGCTCTTCACCAACGAGGATGACCCTCATGCCAATGACAGTGCTAAAGCCAAGCTGGCCAGGACCAGAGCTGGTGATCTGAGAGACACAGGTAATTATTTTCCCCTTTAATTTCAGGCAGGATAAAAGCGATGAATCCTTACAGCAGATGTTAACTGCACTGCAAGTTTGTGATGGAAAAGGAATGTCACTGGGAACGTTTGTGAAGCTTCCAAATCAGAAATTTAGTATCTAATCTAAATTAGAAAGTATGTTATCCAATTTGGTATCCAACAACTAACACTTATTTTCTAAGATCTCTTTTTCTACTGTCATAACATAAATTAGGACTTGTGAGGGCTGAAGAAGACAAATTTCCAGGAAGGAAATAATAACACTAAATTAACAAAAAAGGAAAATTACTTTAGTGGCTCCATTTTGAATTAGATGAGGAACAGCAACCCGGGCTCAGAGTCTAGAGAGCAAATGCTGCATTAGTTCAACTGTGTAGCAGAGATAGCCCCTGCGTTTGGAGTTCAGCAGACACGCTGGATCTAGAAGCTGTGAGGGTTCCTTAATCCATTAGGTATTATAACTGGGAAGGGGAAATTTCAGAACTCATTGCTTCCCCTATGCCTGTGGTAAGACTATGTATTACAGGAGCTTGTCAGAGCTGTTTCATACACAATGTTGTCCAGGTTCCTCATTAGTGAGAAAACATTTTCCATGCTATGTTGTTTTGACCAAAGTTGAAGAACGTCTTTTGCTTCTTTCCGTAGAAACTTTCACATCTGGTGCAGATGACAATTTGGAGCTTACTCTTGCTTAAATTCTTTGCTTAGAGAAATCCGAGAGTGCTGAGAAACATGCCAGTGTATGAAAAAAGCAGTTTATGTGATCATGCTTCTATCTCTTACTTTGTTTCTAGGTATTATCTTGGACTTGATGCACTTGAAGAAGCCTGGAGGGTTCAATATCTCCTTGTTCTACAGGGATATCATAAATATAGCAGATGATGAGGACCTTGGGGTCCATCCTGAGGAATCAGAGAAACTGGAACATCTCATGAAGAAAGTACGAGCAAAAGAGACAAACAAACGGGCTTTAGTCAGGTTTGTGCCTAGTTAAGATACTTCATTTGATGGAGGCACCTGATGTTATTTTTAGACTGCATCTCACCTCCCTCTTTTGGAATGATTGACCTATAAAGGCATCAGTGCTTACATTCCTCAGTCTTAATTCCTTAATCCGAGATTTGTGTTTCCTTGTAGCTTCCAAGGATATTTCTCCTTAGTGAATGAGTGGCAAGTGAAGCTTGGTCTCCTTTTTTCCTCTATCTGACATCTCCTGTATTCAGCTTGGCCAGAAACGATCAAGTTAAAAAAAAAAATTACCTCATTGCCAAGTAAAACACTTATAAAGAAAGTCTGAACATGATTAGTTTGTAGTGAAATCTGAATGAAAACGAGGCTTTTCTTACTGGTGTTAACTTAGAAAAACTTCATCTCAATGTAACTGGTAGATATTTTGGCCCATTATTAGATAGTTCTGTGCAGCCAGTCTGTTTAGGTGAGCATTCACACAGCCTTGATATTTCTGATCTCCTACTGAAAGGTTAAAGATCCTTGCAGAGAAATTAAAGGGATCTTGACAGAGCAGATAGAAAGTATTTTTGGAACCATGTACTCCATAACAGTTGGTTTTTTAGTGAGTGAGTTCATAGCGGAATGACGTGGAAGCACGGGATGGGAATGAACTTCAAAACCTAGGTTTTTAAATATACATTAAAATAGATTTTAATATATATATATATTTAATATAAATATATTTTTAAAAATTACAGCCTGAGCTGTTGTTACTGGCTATTTTGTTTCTGCTCACAGCTTTATTTTCCTATTTTGTGAATGTTTCTGATGTTTTCTAATAATCAAGGAGTAATCCTGTACCAAGGATACCTTTAGAGGAGAGGAGGTAACATTCAGAGTAGTTCACTGTTCTGCTCTCAGAACTTAAAGATTACCTCCAGTTAAAAAATTTTACTTCTGAGTTTTTTTGTAACTTCTGATTATTATTACTTTTTTTCTTCAAACATAGTATTGTTTGTCTGGATGAGGATCTTTTGTGGAATTTTACTTTCTGCATGAACAGTTGTATGAATTCAGAGATCACATTCTATTAAGCACAAGGGAGGTGCCCAAACGTGGAATTTGCCTGCACTCTACTTGAGCATAGCTGCCCTTCAGAGTGAAAAGATGTGGAAGAAATATGGCAGATTATTTGTGTTTAAATCACTTTTATGACCAGAAGTGACAGCGTTGCAAGAATGTTTTTATACAACTGAAATTGTGACTTAAATAATAGTATGTTTCCGGAGATACCTGTGATTTTGGGGGGGAGAAGAATAGGAGGAGGTCAGAGAAAATAAGTTACCTGAGGAGATGACTTACTTTTGCAAAAGTGGTGTTTTGTTGTTTGGTTTTTTCCAGAAGCCTCAAGTCTGTATCTGCTTTTTTGCAGGGTAAATCTGTATCTGAACAAAGATCTGTCGCTTTCTGTTAGTGTTTACAACCTTATTCAAAAAGCTTATAAGCCATATCCAGTGAAGCTTTATCGGGAAACTAATGAACTGGTCAGAACAAAAACAAGGATGTTTAATGGAAAAACAGGCAGCTTGCTCCTGCCTAGTGACACAAAAAGGGCTCAGGTAAAGTATTGGTTATGTGCCTGCTTCTTCCTGTCCCTGATGGGGGTGGCAGGAAGATGCTAATTCTCTTGCTGCTTTTGTTTGCATGTTGCTTTCAACATCAGATGCAGAAATATTTACATCTGTAAGCCCCTGGGGATAGCCCGGTCACTTTGTGAGCCACCCTGAGTGGGAGTGGGTTGTTTCTCTGGCCACTGGTGGAAGTGCACTTCGAACATGGGTCATTTCTTTCCAGGTTGTCAGAGCCTGACCATACGTGGTCTTGTGCTATCGCTGCTGGTGTTACTTTCTGATTCATTACGAGTAGGTTTTTCCATTTTATTAAACAAAGTTGTGAATCGCAATGGTGGGTTAGAGCTCTTTTCCAAACAAACAAACCAAAGACCTTTGTTTCATGTTATTTTGTGCACTAACAATGAGAGTTTGCTCTGTCTTGTCCACATAACCCTCTCTTCAGTAGTGAAAGACAGCTATTGCGTCCTCTTCTTCCCTGCTTTAGACATATGGAAACCGCCAGATTGTGCTGGAGAAAGAGGAAACGGAAGAATTGAAACGATTTGATTCTCCAGGCCTGTTTCTGATTGGCTTCAAACCACTTGCGATGCTAAAACAGCACCACCATATTAAGCCCTCCCAGTTCATCTATCCTGAGGAGTCCATAATAAGTGGTAAGTAAAGGTGGCAAGAGAAGGTTCTCCACCTTGCATTAGGTTGTTACCATCTGATTCATAGTGTTTTTGAGTAAGGATTATTGAGCGTAAAGTCTTTGTCCAGCTTGAAAACTTAATAACATTAAAAACTGTAGAATTAACTGTTACTGCCCCTCTCAGCTGCAGTTAATTCTTGTTTACTTCAATACCAGAAGAGACAGTTGAGCTTCATGTTTCATCCATCAAGGCAAGCAGATAATCGAAGTGTGCAGATATAGTCCCAAAATATTTGGTTTTGTTGTTCATGAAAGTGAAGGATCCTAGCACCTGACAAGAAGGGAAAGGCGGTTAAAAACCTGTCAAGACTTAAGGTCACGGCCATCTGCTAGACCTATAACAGGCACTCTGAGTTAACCTCTCTCCCTCTCCAAAGGGGAAGAGAAAGGGAATAAGGGAGAGAGACATCGATTAGAAAAGAGATCTAGAACAGCTTCAGTTAAAATAAATTATTATTTTATATACAAATATATACAAAACCAGTATTGAACCCAGCCCCTGATGGTAATTGTGTCACCTTCACCGCTGGTGCTGTGGAGCAGGCACTGGGGAAGTCCCAGACTGGGGTCAGCAGCAGATGGGAACCAGATTCAGGAGCTGGATTCTGGAACTGGGTTCAAGAACACATGGATCATGATCAAAGGCAGAACAGACAGAGTCCTCTTCAGACACTGGCTGTTGAAGGCTTGACCTTTGTGATCCCTCAACTTCACACTGAATATGACATATATGGGATGGAATCCCTTGGTCAGTTCAGGGTCACCTGTCCTGGCCATTCCTCCCCACAGGTGCAGCCTCTTACTTGCTGCACCCCCAATGTGGTGCACAAGATTTAGCAGTGACCTTGGTAGTAACTCTAAACATTGAGCATTATCACTGCTAGAAGCAGAGACTGTCTGCAAAAATATGCCCTTAACTTCAGAAGGTGCAGTTACTTAGGAGAGACTGAGCTAGAAAGTGAAATCACTGAACAGAATTAGTCCTGTTCGAACTGAGACCAGGACAAAACCATCCAAATGAAACAAAAAACAAACCGTAAAACAGTGAAAATAATTACGCATTTTAGTCCCTATCAGCTAGGAGTGGAAATGTAATGCTCGGGAAGTATGGTTGAATTAACAGCATGTTACAGGCTTGTAAAGAGGGAAGGAGAGGATGCTTAGGTCTGCTTTCTCTCCCCTTTTTATGTGTATATGTAACTCTGCTTATCTAGAAATACAGTATTAATCCATCCTAAGCTGCAACAGTAAAGAAAAAACTAGCTCCTCAATCTACTGGTGGATAAAGAAGGCTGAGTTATGACCAGATGCTTTGCAGTGTCTGACTAAAGAAGAACCTTTACACTAGCTTAGCAGTTTCCTGAATCAAACAACTTAGTTACATGTCAGTCTGTTCCTGACCGCCGTGTCTGGTAAAATAGAAAGCAAACACGTGTCTCAAGAGGAACGCTGCAGCCTGAATTCTTAGTGTGATACTTCTGCAAAAGGTCGTATGATGTGCTGCTACCATGATATTCCACTAGACCAGAAAGAGGCTTTGGAGATACCTGTTTCCAATTTTCAACCATATTTCATTGCTCAGATTCTAGTGACTTCATTTGTTTCACCAGAACTCGCTGCTCTAATCTGGAGAGATGCTAACATTGTCATTTTTGATGCTCTGCCTTCCAAAAGTTGCCTTTTTGCCTCTGCAGTATTGCAAGCATTGCAAAGACATCACAGGTATTGAAACCTTAATATCTAGGGTTATGCTCCTGAGCAAAGCTGTCAGTCTGACCAATACAGTCTTTACTCTGCAGGGAGCACAACGTTATTTAATGCCTTGTTGATGAAGTGCTTGGAGAAGAACGTGATGGCACTGTGCAGATACACCGCCCGCCGGAACATTCCCCCTCGCTTTGTGGCCCTGGTTCCCCAGGAGGAAGAGGTGGACGAGCAGCAAGTGCAGATCGCCCCTCCAGGTACGGGAGGAGATGCTGCCTGTCCCTGCACGATTGGATGCAGGCAGCATCATAGCATCCTGTACGGTGTGAAAATACTCTTAGTGCTGCTCCCTTTAAAACTGAGCAAAGTGCTTTCCAGCGTCGCTTTTCTTCAGTTTTGTGATTGTAGCATCTGATATTGAATATATTTTTAAAACTCCAGTTGCATCAGTGCTTGCTCAGGTATGACATGGCTACAGTATTTTCCCTGCCTCCTTTTTTAGCAGATTGAAGTATCTAACCTAAAAGTTAAGAGCCTTTTTTCTGTTGGCTGACTAGACAAAATGTCTTTCCCTGGATTTTATTGTATGCTTAGATATATTTAAAAATATTAAAAAGAAAATCTCACATGCTGAACCTCACACCTTATCAGCTGAGTAGGGGATGATTAGAGAGCAAAGGCAAAATCTTGGCTCTTTACATTTTCTCACCTCTTTAACTGAAAAATCCTAATCTAGGAGGATGTAAAGTAGGAAAACAACACTACTTGTGTACAAAGTAATGCATTTTGGAAACAACGTGTGGGCAATAACTTAATTTTTAAACAAGCCTTTTTCAAGCTCACATCCAGTAAGAGATGAGGAAGGTGGGCAAGTTGAGATCGACTGTTACGCAGGAGATCCCGTGTAAAAAGCAAGTTAGTTCGAATCTCTTTCAAAAAGCCGTTAGTGTTGTTGGTTATATACATTGAGATTGGGATCGAGTGTTATGCTGTAGGTACTAGGAAGTATTATGGGTTGCTGTTGTTTGTAACAAAATAGCTCTCTAGTTCGGAGTCATCAGACCTAGAAGTGTCTTGGTCTTTCCCATGAATGATTGTTTTGAGGCCATGATTCTGTATAACCGTTCTCTTGCTCCCTCTCTTCTGTGTAGGTTTCCACATGATTTTCCTACCATACGCAGATGACAAACGGAAGGTTGGCTTTACAGAAAGAGTGCCAGCCAATCGAGAGCAGGTGGACAAAATGAAGGAAATAATCCAAAAACTCCGCTTCAAATACAGGTACGTGGAGATAAATAGGGTGCAGGGGGTGGCCTGGGGAAGAAAGCGTGACACAATTGCTGGCTGCGTTGCACACACTGTTGAGCTGTGGTGTCCATGAGATGAGATTTTGGTGTATTTTAATGCAAATTGCTTCCCTTTTCAGTAGCTTTGTCGAAACTTTATTCTTAATCATTCTGAATACCCAGGTGCCACATGCTTTCTGTAGCATGTTCTGGAGTTCTTTACAGAATTGCTCTTGTTCTCTGGGCTGTTCTCTTTTATTGCAGAGATATCACATTTTATTGTGGTTCTGCCAATCTGTTGCAGATCAGACCTGGATCATTTAAATTAGAGCGCTTTGGAGAGCATAGTTAAGCCTTCCGTTATATCTAGGATAAATTTCAGGAGGTCCTTTTATGGGAGATTTTTGCCTACATATGTGGAAAGTAGCATAACTGTTATTAAAGTGGAATGCCCCTATCTCCATTTGTCTTGCACAGATTTCTGAGTCTTACATAACTTTCTAATGTGGTTCATGTGTGACGGGATAGTGATTTGGCAGGTAAATTGAAGCAAGGAAAAGCAGTTCTGTGGGAAAGGGGGAAGTTTTACTTTGAAATACAGTAGTGGTAGATCTTACGCGTCTTGTCTGTCTCCTTGGCAGCATGCATTGACATTTTGGGGGATTCTTGGCAGGACCGACAGCTTTGAGAACCCAGTTTTGCAGCAGCACTTCAGGAATCTGGAGGCTTTGGCACTGGATATGGTGGAACCAGAACAAGCTGAGGATCTTACAAGTGAGAATTATTGGTGGGTGTGAAGGGAGGTGGGATAGAGGGCTCTTCACTTTGTTATAAGTCACAGATATGCTACTACAAAACCAAATGTCTTTTAAGAAATATTTGTCTTGTGCAGTTCCAAGATGTAGAATTCTGGATGTCCACTCTGAAATATTGAAACCTTACTTTCTAATGCTGTCACTTCTAAGATAAAGGAAAAGTTGTTCACTTTACCATCCAAAATTAAAATTGAATCACTTTTTTTTTAATAGGGAGAAATATTTTCTCTGCAGTTTCTCTCTTCACAAGTCTAATTAATATTTCAGTCTGATAAACGGGCAGGATTACTTAATTACTCTGCTAGGAGACAATGATGCCACCTTGTGGCTGTGAGATCTACCTAAGAATATTTTGTCAAAGGATAAAAACCTACTCCTGAAGAGGAAGTTCCTTTGTAAAATCTATATTTTACTTGAGGAACAGCGTTAGAGTAGCTTACTTGTCTCTTCTGAAGCGATACCTAACAAATAATCTAGATCGTTGTGCTAGATATCATACAAATACATGACAGGAACAAGCTACTCTGCCTCAAACTACTTGCTACCCTAGATAGTGACCTGTTGTATTTCAGATGTCTGAGATTAGACCTGAGTGACAGTGCAGCCAGGTAGATCTTCTACATCACTTCCACCGTGTCAGTTTCGTTCTGTGTGTACATTTCCTGTTCAGGGATTTGTGCAGTCCATTACTTATGTATAATATAAACTCATGATATTACAAAGAGTTGTACGGTTCCCATTTATGAATAGCATAATAAGTCTTTGCATTTTGCATGCTTGCAAGACACGTACATGATGGTTATTACAGAAGCACAATTGTATCTGAGGATGGCCTCATTTAGACTTTCCAGTGATCTCTCCGGTTTTGAGAGGGCAAATCTTTCTCTCTTGCCAGTGCCAAAGGCTGAAGAGATGAACCGCAGGCTGGGCAACCTGGTGGAGGAGTTTAAGCAGCTGGTTTATCCCCCTGACTACAATCCTGATGGGAAGGCTGTAAAGCGAAAACAAGGTAGGTAATGACAACACAGACATGGCGGCTGTGTTCTTTGCTTCTGCGTTTTGTTTGTCTCATAGTTTACAGAAGCTGCTTCTTGGAATAACTTACTCATCCTGAAGACTTAAATCCAGCAGCGGTTCTCAGAGAGTAGAGGGTATTATGGTATCTGTTAGAGAACTGCTGGAATGAGAAACTGCATAGGGAAAAGACAGAGAAGTATAGGAAGCGATGTGGGTAAATTACTGCAAAATATGTATTTGTTTATTATTTCTTGTATCATCATTATTAATAACTTCAGGGGGGTTTATGATAGAGTAGTAAAATCATTCATACTTTGTTTGTGTTCTTGGTGAGGAAGCAGACTTTAATGCAAGTCCAAGAAGGGCGTCCTTAGGGCTAAATGTCTTATTAATGCTGAAATGTATGTGCAGTTGGAGAGTCTATGAAACTCTGCATAACGTGGGAGTGTGGGTTAGCTGAGCTGCCTGGTGAATAGTTGCATTCCGCTGTGTCAATGAGAATGCCTTAAAAGTTTCATTTGGGCGTGATCTTTCCATCAGAACGGAGTTTCCTACTTGAGTTTGAGGTCGCTCCTATCAATGACTATGTGACTTACACAGTGACGCCTACTTAGAACACAATGTGGAAACTAGGTCTGTGAGCTTGTAGGTAGAGAGCTGTTAAAAGTACCACGTGCTAATGGCTGTTAACTGTGATATATATAAGAAACATTGATATCTTTATATTAAGAAACTTTTTAAAATTTTGGTGATCTAAAATTTATCTTTCTAGCTTCTGACAGTCAAACTGAGAAGAAGCCCAAGGTAGAATTCTCAGAAGACGAGCTGCGGAGTCACGTGCAGAAGGGCACCCTAGGCAAGCTCACGGTACCTGTTCTGAAGGACGCGTGCCGGCTTTACAGGCTGAAGGGCGGGGGAAAGAAGCAGGAGCTCATCGACGCGCTAATCGAATACTTCAGTAAGCACTAAGCAGGAGTAGAAGGCTCTGTTTGACTTACACCTGCTTAAAATTTTGGATGTCCTATGTGGATACTGTGTCTGTTTAATCTTGCTATGGAAAAGGCAACCAAATGTAGCAGTGGGGAAACTTTCTACACTTAGTTGTGAAACATCTCTGCCAAGTTGGATTCTGTTCACAGCAGCCAAAGGCAGAATAAAATGCCCTGCTAACTCAGGTCACCTACTGCAGTTAAACACAGTTGTGCCTTCCTGCTTTCTTAATAAAAGTTATTTTGGACTTCTTTGCAACACTGGCTATACCATCTTTGCATCATAAAGACAGCAAAACTCATTTCAATATGAGTAAGAAAACAGAAGGATCTATGTTGATGGTAAATATGAAATCAAGCAGCGGCTCAAGTCTGTGTGCTAGCAGAGGGTATAAATGTGGTGTATTACTGCCCAAAGCAGCCAGTCACTATCAGTACTTGTAATCAAATTGGGTTCTTTTCCACAATCGGTGTTACAAAGATTAGCAGCAGATCATAAAAGAAAATCATTACTGGGAAGCAGTAGCCAAGCCTTTGGGCAAAAAGCCAGCGCTTTGTGAAGCTGCACAGCCAGGTCTTCCATTTTTCAATGCTAATGGCAAAAACTGGCTTAAAAAGGAGGAAAAAAAA
>WEIS01034169.1:0-41438 GCA_013389965.1 Todus mexicanus | reverse complement strand
CTTTGGCAGGTGGGTTGGACTAGGTGGTCTCATGGTCCCTTCCAATCCCTACCATTCTGTGACTTGCAAGGAGGGCAGGTAGCCCATCGGGAGCTCATGGCATAATTGTGGAAGAAGAGGGGGAGCCACAGCCAAGGACAAGCTTCACTCAGGAGGAGAGCCACAGCTGTAACTCAGGTTGTGCCTGAGAAGGTTTTACGGAAAGTCCGCATGGTACATAACTCAGCAATCTTTCCCACAGTAATTCCTGTGAGATCCCCAAGCCCTTCCAAAACAATTTTCTCTGAGGTGCCTACAGACTAAGATGGATGGGAAGAGCAGGTAGGGGTAGCAAGGTGGTGTTGCTGAAGTTTGGTCTTTATCATTTTGGTAAGACTGAACCTGTTCTCAGGTCCTAGGATTGAGGTGGGGAAAGCAGGCAGGAAAAATATTTCAGATGTGAGAGTAAGGTGCAGGACAAGGAGAAAGAGTGGACCATTCTCAGCATCTTCTGCTCTTCCCATTCCCATAACCTGGCAGAACATGCCTGCAGAGACCCATCAGAGAATGCCCCTATGAAACTTTTTATGAGAGCAAGGAGAGCTGGGAGAGGAGACTTTTTCAGGCCAAAAATGCTGTGTTTACTCCACCTGTTTCAAATCTCTAAAGAATGAGGCCCAGGAGTTGATAACTTGCAGCCAAACCACAGAGACAAGTGATTGAAATGCCTTTGCAGGTCCAATTTCCTGAAAGTAAGAAATTCAGTCCTGATGATTCAGAGGTACTGGCGTGGACATAACTGCAGGAAGAACTACGGTGCTGTAAGTACAGTGGTGCTTCCTCACACCACTGCCTTCTTACCTTTTTCAGTTGGGACATACATAAGAGTTTCCTGCCTCAAAATGCCGCACTGACTGTAGGAGGGGGTAGGCTTGGCTTTTATCAATATCAGTTGAATAGAGGTTTGTTCTTGCTGCTTTGTCTTCTCATTGAAGAAAGCACCTGACCACCTTCTAGCTGTCCTTTTCCCGCTGGAGTTAGATGTCTGTTGCACCATCTGGTGACTCAGAAGTTTAAAAGTCTTCTCCTAGTTTCCAGGTGTCTGAAAACTGAAGAGCAGCTTCCTCTGAAAATCAGACTCCATCTCCAGGTGGGACTGTACCTGGGTTTCTCCTCAACCCGGTCCATGGCCCTCTTCTTTCCCTGTCCCAGTTGGCTCTGACCCAACAGTGGATCATTTGGGAAGCGTGTTGGGGTCTAAAATGTCTCAATATCAAGCTTCAAGCCTGCAATTTAATAGGAATAGCCACTTCCAGGCTAGTCAGGATTCTGCCTCTCACCTTGAAATAGCATCTTGGCTATCAGACAGAAGGTCTGCAGATGTTTGGCCTCCATGGGAGTAACCCTCATGGCTTGTGGCTACCTTGAGAGACCAGCCAGATGTCCTGAGGCTTCTCAAGGGCAGAAACTCTGTAGGACTGAATGGAAGGAAACCGCCTTTGTCCTTCCTAGGCTTTGAATCAGTGCAGCAGCCAGAGTGTTTCATTTCTTCACTATCTCGTAGAATCTCCCTCCTGAAGGCTTGTCCTGGTGGGGGCTGATTTGAGTGACTCTTATTTAGAGCCATACAAGAAGGAGATTAGCGATGGAAGATTAGTGATGAAAATCTGCTTATGATGGGTGAGCCCCTGGGTGGTTTCATCCTGCTCCCTCTTGCAGATGCGGATCGGCTTCCTGAGACTGCAGGCCCTCTACCGGTCCCGCAAGCTCCACAAGCAGTACCACATGGCTCGCCGACGGATCATTGAGTTTCAGGCACGATGCCGGGGCTACCTGGTCCGCAGGGCTTTCCGCCACCGCCTCTGGGCTGTCCTCACTGTCCAGGCATACGCCCGGGGCATGATTGCCCGAAGGCTCTACAAGCGCCTCCGGGGGGAAGTAAGTACCACGGAGGAGAGGTCGGTCATGAGAAATGACGGTGGGGAAAGGGGAAATAAATATGCTTCTGCATCACACGCTCGTGGGATCAGTTTTTAAAGAGCAAAGAAGAATTTCAACAACAAGTAGTTGCCTATTCAGAAGGGCTCTTGTGTTTATTCCCCCAGTATCATCGGCGCCTGGAAGCTGAGAAACTTCGACTGGCAGAAGAGGAACGACTCCGAAAGGAGATGAGTGCCAAGAAAGCCAAAGAGGAAGCAGAAAAGAAACACCAAGTATGCTGGCACTGATCTCTTTTTGGGGCTCTGTCCCTGTTTTCCAGGGACTGGTTTTGCTCTTTTGAGAGGGAATGCCAGAAATATCTAAGGGATTTCTACCCTGCTTGAGCAGTTTGTGTTTAATTCACTGAAGTACTCTGTGTTCTAACTAGTTTGAAGCTGCTCCAGAATTTCTGATCTGATGCACAGGAATGCCAGAGATTACAGTTATTATTCACTTGCTTTTGCTCTTGTATAAAGGCTGAAGGGGGAACTGGGACACTGCGTGTGTGTGCGCGCACATACGTGGTGGTTGTATAAAAGAAAAAAATTAGGTCAGTGAGATCTCTGTTCATGGACCAGACTCCCTAACCAGGCACCAAGGAGGGAGAAAATGCTATTACTTTGTGCTTCTGCAGGTAGGAAACTGAGGCACAGACATGTCACTGATTTGCTTCAAGTCACATCGCTGGTATAGTGCCCCACGCATGGGCAGTCTGTCTTTCTAAAGCCAGGCCTTGCAGAATTTAGTGCTAGCTCTTTGAAGGGAGCAGTTCAATCATTGTATTTTTCCTCTTCCAGGTACGCCTGGCTCAGCTGGCCCGGGAAGATGCAGAGAGAGAAGTAAAGGAGAAGGAGGAAGCACGTCGGAAGAAAGAGCTCTTAGAGAAAATGGAGAAAGCTCGCAATGAGCCAGTGAATGACTCAGAAATGGTGGACAAAATGTTTGGATTCCTGGGGACAACCTCCTCACTGCCTGGCCAGGAAGGACAGGCACCCAATGGCTTCGAGGTACTGGCGACACGCAGGAGCCTGGCTATCGCATGAAAGGCTTTCATAACACGTTACTGAATCAGGGGACAGTACAGCAATACAAAAGTGGGTCTCTGAAGGCTTCCTTCAAGACCAGCCTGTTTTGTGTGGTTCCAGAGGGTTACCATGCTGGTGGCTGGAGACAGGCAAGCAGTCTGCAGGCTTTTCTGGGGTTGCTGCATGGGGGGAAGCAGTATCACTATAAGGTCATTGAGGACCTGTGGCCTTTGAGATCTTTTTCTTCATGGTTCACCACAGCTCCTGACATTTAGTTCGTGGATACCCTTTCCCCGTGCTAGGAGTGGGGCCATGCTTGTGGCTTCTACTACTGTTTGGGGACATTCCTGGGCATGTCCTTCAGGACTCGAGCTTTGCATGGGTTCCAGGGTTATATTTCATGGTTTTCCCTCCAGCTGGCTTTTCCTTTTGGGATGGAAATCAGAGAAGTCAGGCCAAAGGGAAAAGGGTAGTTCGGTATCCAAAGCCATGATGATGAGTGCCTGACATGTCCTTCTCCACCAGGATCTTGAGCGAGCCCAGAAGGAGCTGGAAGAAGAGGACCTGGATGCAGCATTGCCTCTCCCTGAGGAAGAAGAGGAAGATCTTTCAGAGTACAAATTTGCCAAGTTTGCCGCCACGTATTTCCAGGGCACAACAACGCACACCTACATCCGTCGGCCTCTCAAGCAGCCTCTCTTGTACCATGAAGATGAAGGAGACCAGTTGGTGAGGCAGGGGCTGAAAAGCCTCAAGCAGGGCAGGGTGGTTGGAGCAAACCTGGGGAACCCTTCAGGCACAGGACACCAGCAGTTTCCGTTTGGGATTCGTGGGTGTGCTTGTGTTTCGGTGGAGAGCACAAGCCTCATCTGCTGCACATGTGTCAGTAGAAACTGTCCCACCAGCATGCTTTGAGCACTGGCAAGACAATGAGCGTTAGAGGGATGTAATATCAGACAGGTGAGTCAATCTCTGTATTGAGGCAGTTAATGAAATACCCTGGGCTCAGGGCATGGATGACGTTGAAAATTGAGCAAGTACCACTTGTAAAGCTGCTACTTGGCAGATGGCACAAATGTATTCTTACCTTGTCATATGCACCAGAGCAGAGCTAGCAGAGAAGAAACACTTTTCCTATAGCCAGAAGTACAAGAGAGGACTGTGTTGAGCCTGCATGGCTTTAATGAACATTATATTGGCCATGAACTTGCCTTCATTGTGGTTCTCCTTCCTTTCTGCAGTGAGTTAGGAGCTGCCAGTCACTGCCTCTCTATAACCTTAGCACCTCCTAGCCAAAAGTAAACCTCTGTTAGGGTGCACAAACACACCCATGATGGGATAAACGCGGAGCCTGAATCTATGGTGCCAGCCAACAGCCTGCCCAGCTTGCTCACATAGGATATATGCTGCAGGCCAAACTATTTGTGACACTGGAAAGTGTTTTATCCCCTGCAGATGTAGATAGAGACCACAGCGGTGATCTTGATGGATTCAGCATGGCTTGACCACCCTCTTCACTGCCCTGGTGTGAGCTAACAGAGTTAATCTTTCCTTTCAAATAGGCAGCACTTGCTGTATGGATCACTATCCTCCGTTTCATGGGAGACCTACCTGAGCCGAAATATCATACAGCCATGAGTGATGGTGGCGAGAAGATACCAGTGATGACAAAAATCTATGAGACTCTTGGGAAAAAGACCTATAAGAAAGAGCTGCAGGCTCTGCAGGGAGAAGGAGAGGTAACTGCCGTGGCTGTAAAACAGACACTGTTACAAGGTGTTGGATATTGCAATGTGTTGGAAGGAAATGACTTGGCAGGGTTTGTTGCAGGCAATGACACTGTCAATTTTATTTGCAATTGTGCTACAAGGGGACAATTTCTCGTGTGTCAGGTGTTGATCCTGTCCTTTCTTCTTCACAGGAATAACTGAATGACCCTCAGCAATACAGTGAGAGAAATGTCCTGATATCTCTCATGGGGCTTTGATCTCTCTCATCCTCCTTGTAGGGCAGAAATGCATGGGGGGAGCACAATCTCCTGTGTCATCAGTCTCTTATTTGGGGATTTATTTTTGATCTACCCAGGATCAAAAGAGACTAAATTAAAAATATGCCCTTAATCTTGGAACAGGAAGTAAAGAGTTACCAGGGAATTAAGTTGTGGAAATCCAACAAAAAATCCCTATCACATCCTCAGTGCATTCTGAGATGTCACCAGAGGACTTCTCTTAGAACCCCTCCCAGATAAGACATTGCTCTGGATAAATTGCTGCCCATAGCATTGATACGTTTTCGTCTTTGGCAATTGCTTTATTGAGTAGGACAAGATATTACCTGGTACTGGGATTTTCTAAGTGGCACTGTTGCATTTTCAAGAAGTTTGTGGTAGCATCATCTGGACAAGCCCCTGCAGCATTTGCAGATGTAAATTAACACATTTCCTAGTTTTTAGAGACGATTATATCATTCAGTACTTTCAGTAAATTACCTGAGAAGGAGAGTAGCCTCCTGTGGATTGTGATTCTGTAAAAATATGCACTATATATACTTGCTTGTTTACTAAGAAAAGGCATATTTTGGCCAATGAAGACATCATGTAGTACAGAGGAGAAGGAAAATTTAAGCAGTAGTTTTTGTCTGTGGTTACATCTGCTCTGCAGTGTGCACAATAGTGCAGAGAGATATCTGAGCTGACCCTGAGCATGATGATGCGCAAATTCTGGGTTACAGTTTCAACTTGACTTTATAATACAAATAAACCATCACAGCTGCAGGACTTGAAGTGTTGATCTGGTGTAAAATCACCTGCCCAGAGAGGTTGTGGAGTCTTCTCCTCTGGAGACTTTCAAAACCTGTCTGAATGTGATCCTGAGCACCCTGCTCTGGGTGACCCTGCTGGAGCAGAGGGCTTGAACGAGATGATCTCCAGAGGTCCCTTTCAACCCCCACCATGCTGTGATTCTGTGACAGTCACAGTCCAAAAGTAAAGTGATTATCCATGCCATTTTAATCCCACAGTTGACATAAAGTTTGTCTAAAAGCAGAGAGACAACAGTAACTTGATGATATGTAGTCAGTGCCTGGGTCTGTGCCACATCAAATTTATTCTTCTGGAAAATCTGACAGAGCTCAGAGCTGGTTAGCAGTGATGAAACCACAATGTGTAGTCCATGAATGCCTGGGTAAATGACTTACTGTGCAAATGGCTCATCTCGTAGAGTGATCTTTCTCATCTCATTTGTGATGTAGTGACAGGCCTGAATGGTATATAGCATACGTATGGACCTACATATGCTGACTCGGAGTCAGCATTCGACATACCTTTTTGCAGACATGATATAATTTTGATCAGAGGTACCAATATGTAATTTTATCTGAAGGAGGCTCATTCATCAGGGTGTATCTACAAAATTCAGAGCCAGGCCTGGGTTATCAGGGGGCACAGGAATATAGTCCCACCAACCTCTGAAGTATCTCACTCTCTGCCCAGGATTAGTGGTCTTTTTCAGGAGCCCAAGGGGAGGCAGGGAGAGCATTTACTTGGCAGGGCTTTTTGTCTCACCCTATTGCATCCAAACCTCTTCCTTTGCAGAGTCCTCACATTGATGGGCACAAGAAGAACAGTGTGCGGCACAAACTGGTCTCCTTAACGCTCAAGAAGAAATCCAAACTGACGGAGGAGGTGAGGGGAGACGCTTGGCCGCCTGGCAGCACAAGTGCCGTTGGATTGTCTGCAGCCCTCTCTGACTCTCTTCTGCTTTTCCCTAGACAACATAGAACCAGCCCTCCTCTGGGTTTGGCGCTACCTGTCTCTCTGCCTGAAAGATTTAAGGAGTGTTTAAGGGGAAAGGTTGGCTTCCCATGTCTCCTTGAGTCATTCTGCACCTCGCGCCGGCCTCCCCTCGGCTCCTGTTCTCCATCCATCCAGCAACTTCCCTTCCCTCTTTCACAGCCCTCCATCCAGCTGCTGATACCTCTCACCACTCTGTGATGGTCTGAATGTTATCCCTGCTTGTAGCTTCCTGCCCTTCACCATGGCCTAGGTAGCAGAGATGGGATCTCCAAAAGTGCTCACCCATCCTTTGCTCCTCTCCAGTGCCAACCACAAAACTCCCCATGGGAGCAGTTAGCCCAAGCCAAGAGCTTTTGAAAATCCTATCTCAAAAGAGTGAGGAGCAGTAAATCTGCTTTTGGGTGGGAGGTTGAGAGCAATACAAAGATATGGATTCAGTCTTCTTTTGCACACTGCCACATCCACTTCCAGAGCAAGCACCATCTCACCTGGCTATAGCTGCTTGAGAGTGCAAGGATTGCTCTCTGAGATAGTCACCCACCTTCCCATTAGGGTCAGTGGGGAGAAGTAGGGCCCGATCCAGCTTACTCTAATGTGGCTCTGAACTCATTGTAGAAGTGACCATCTTTCTCCAGTGGCTCTAAATGGAGACTGGGTTGACTAACTGAGACAGAGCTGGTAGGCGGACGAATACTATCCCTGTTTTTCACGAACAGCACCATGCTTATGCGCTTTTGGCTGCATCATTAGCATGGGGAGCACGTCCATTTTGTCAGTGTTTTAATGATTTTTTTCATATGACAGAGTTAAAGGGACAGATCCTCCTTGGCAATAAGCTGGGGTTATTCCAAAGATCTTTGGTGGCCCTCTCCCAGCTGTAGAATTATCTCAGACCTGGGATGCAAAGGTGCCATTGTAGAAACCCTATGCAAAGACCAAGCTGGTGCAAGTGTGACTAGAGAAGACTATTTTCAGCTTCAACTGTATGTGATTAAACCCAACGAAGTCACACCCTCCCATCACTGATAAAGTGCTAAAACTTACTGAGACCCCTTTTGGCTGATGGAGAAGTCCTCTTGGGGGACCACCACATATTTGGGATGGGGATGGGGTTGGGGAGACGTAGTAACTGACTGTACTGAAAGAGCGCAATGTGTCTGGTTGGCAGGTGACAAAGAGACTTCATGATGGTGAGTCCACGCTCCAGGGTAATAGCATGCTCGAAGACCGACCCACCTCCAACCTCGAAAAGCTCCATTTCATTATTGGTAATGGCATCCTCAGACCAGCCTTAAGGTTAGAAATCAAGACAAAGGCATAAACATGTCATTCTTCTCATTCCTTCTTGTGTGAGCTATTCTCATCTGAATGATTTCACTGCTGTGTGTAATTTTACAAAGCTCTCATAGCATTTTTCTGGTTGTGTTTTATAATACTGGCTGGATCATGTTTGATCTTAAGGGTCTTTTTCAACCTCCATGATTCTATGATTCTATGTTCATTACTGTCCATATCAGACCTGGTGGAAAGAGCACACAGAGAGACTCAAATGCTCCTCAAAGTGCTAGCCACTACTGGATTGTTTTTTTAACACACTCTTGTTGCTCATTACCCCTTGTTTTCTATTTAACCATTTAGATCTTCTTTGGTTGTGTGAGTATTTTCAATGGTATACTAATGAAAAATGCAAACTCATTTCAGTTGCTAAATCGAGCATTTGAAAATTGGAAAGTGCCATATTAAGGCCAACAGTACATCTTTGGTTTAGCCCATTTAAGTGTGTATGTTTTATAATACAGTCCTTGTTTATGTAGTCTCATGCTCTTTTTGCTCACACTCCAGAAACAGAGTGAGCATCCTCATCCAATGACCAGCTTCGCTTCTTTCCATTTATCACCACAAACCCTACTTAGCCTTACTTTTCTGCATAAAGTCTGCTCTGAAGGCAGACCTGGTAGTGTCCTATGAGCTGTCCTGTGGGGTTTGTCAGTGTAATAGTTTGACTAACGCTTTCATTGCCTCCCATGTAGATGAGGAAGCACTGTTACCACTCAATTTTCATGTAGAGAACTAAGGTTAAAGTTACAAGTGGACATTACCGGTTAATGTATCTGTTTGGACGTAGGAGCTGGACAAACTTTGACCTCAGCAGCATCAGCCAGCTGTGGGAAACCTCAGCTGAAGCGCAGGGGAGACTCAGCAGACGTTTCAGGACTGGTGATGGACGGCATTTTAGAGATATGGCAATTATCAGGGTGGTCATCATGAGGGCAGTTAAATTAATAACCTTGTGATGCTAAGATGAACTTTTACTACCAATCACATGCAGATGGGGTCTGGCTCTATCTCTGTTCATGTTGAAAAACACCACCTTATTAACTGTTGTGGGGGGTTTTTTTCATTCCTATTGTAGGGATGAAATCTATTGTCAAATCTGCAAGCAGCTGACCCAGAACCCATCCAAAAGCAGCCACGCCCGGGGCTGGATCCTGATGTCCCTCTGCGTGGGATGTTTTGCTCCTTCTGAGAAGTTTGTGAAGGTAAATCATAGATAATATTTTTCTCATGAGTTATCTGCCAATACATTTTCTTTTCCATCAATAGGACTAGCTTTTCTCTTGGGTTTCGCAGTAGAGGAAATCCTGCTCTTTATCTTTGCCAGGAATGAAAATGACATGAAGTTTCTAAGAAAGTGTGCGTGATCCAAGTTCAATGTCTAAAGTGAGTCAGATGAATCACTCTGTCTGTGACTTTAAAGGAGTGTAGACAACCAGTTCAGATGATACCTCCTGCACTGTACATGTGTGAAGATGTGACAAAGTGACTTCTGGCAGGAACGTTGATTGTGAGAGGCTGCGAGTGGAATTTGCACACCCACAATAGCCCACACTTCTCCCCTGTATCTTGCATGCAAAGGTCTATGCATTAATTCAAGGATCTACTGGCTTTGACAGCGTGACCTTAGGCAAGGAATAGTACTACACAGCTAATTATAAATATGATTTATATAAAAAAATGCACATAGAAAGGGAAGGGTTTAATTTAACTGTAAGCATTTTTGCATAGTTGCCCTCTGCATGCTACAACTTGCCCTGCTGTGTGCCATTCTGAAAACATCCAACTCTTTAACAGGCACATGAGAGACCACATGTAATATATCTTCAGAAGCACTGTGGATCAGCAGGACTGAAACCAGGGGGAGATGCTAAGCAGCTGACACTTTTGAAAATCAGGTTGTTCTTAAGGATATTCCTTTTTTTTTCAGGGCAAAGTTTTGTTGCCTAGATTTGAAAAGTCTGACTTCCAAATGAGTTACACATCTAGAGTCTGACTGATATTCACTGGACTACTCAAATTAATCCCATGCCTAAGAGTTTGGCTGGCTCAGGGCAAAGGGCTCAACACTGTGTCTTTGCTTTTCCATGATACAAGGCCTCCTTTGTCCCTCTTAGATCTTTGAATGTTGGAACCTGGACCTGCTCCCAAACCTGCTGGAGATAAAGATGTTCCATTAATTTCCATAGATATCAGATCAGGTACTGAGTCCTCAGCACTGAAAGAGCTGAAGCCAAGAATAGAAAGCGCTCTTTCATCCCCAGGCCTTGCCAGTGTGAAATCTAATAAAGCAGATAAATCACTGCCAAAGTGGCAGAAAATTATATTATGTCTGGAAATGAGATCTGAGAAAGTATGTCACAGGAGGTTGTGTGGGTTTAAATCTTTAATAGCAGAATATTATTTCAGGTGAGTAAAGCACTTCTCAGAAATAATTTATAGGTATCTCTGGAGACTCAGACATAGAATCATAGAATGGTTTAGGTTGGAAGGGACCTTTAACAGTCATCTAGTTCAACTCCCCTGCAATGAGCAGGGACTTCTTCAACTAGAGCAGGTTGCTCAGAGCCCTGTCCAACTTGACCTGTAATCTTTCCGGGCATGGGGCTTCTACCACCTCTCTGGGAAATCTGTTCCAGTGTTTCACATGTAC
Organism: Todus mexicanus; assembly: GCA_013389965.1. Taxonomy (NCBI): domain Eukaryota; kingdom Metazoa; phylum Chordata; class Aves; order Coraciiformes; family Todidae; genus Todus; species Todus mexicanus. Next base: position 30,673 of record WEIS01034169.1, on the reverse strand, counting down.
CTCTGTCCAAAGTTATGAACCATGCTGAAATATGTGCAATATTGCCTACAGCTTCGGAGGAGGTTTGTACTAATTCTGCCCTTATTCATCACCTTTTTGTACCTTGGGCTGTTGGAAATGATAGGCAGCCTGTGGTGGCTGAAGCTCCTCAAGTATGAGTGCAAACAACACTTGCAGCAGCCCACAGTGTAGTTACCTTTCAAGGCTCCAGTCTTGCGAACAGCAACACACAGACAATGACTTGAGCTGCATCTCAGAGCTCCTCTGAAGCCACTGTAGTTATCAATGGGGATATCATTGACACCTTCCAGCTTAAAGGGTTACATTTTGAGACAAAGCATTCTCAGGATGAAATGTTAACTCTGCCCCCGAACCACATACGTTCCCATCCAGACTCAGTATTTTTTTGAAAAGCAGAGGAGTATTCAAAGTTTATCAGAGTTCAGTGAACTCTGTATTTCGAAGCTACACTAACCCAGGGCACCAAGTCCAGTCTGTTCTTGGTTGGGAGACAAACTCCATGTCAGTGCCAGTCCTTAGTCTCAGACTCTTAATCTATTAGTACTTTATTTTCAGGAATTAGTAGTCAGCCTGAAATCTGAGTTCACCAATTACTGCTTTAACCATGCAATAGCTACCATTGAAGGTATGTTAGCTACACACTGTCAGCCCGTTAGCTAGATGACATTTTGTTAACCTCACGTCTTTTTCAACCGATGCCCGAATTTCTCACTTACTGGTAATTATCCACCATTTTAACCGAAAGAAAAGCATATAAGGGTAATTATCTCTTAGCATTTCTTTCCTATACTCTTCTATGTAGTGAATGTTGTATCAGAATCCTGGTTCCTTTTCTCCTGAAACCTCTAACTTTAATAGCAGCAGTATTATGGAAGAAAATAGATGAAGAATTTCAGGGAACTGTTGTGCCTGGAAGTTTTTCCACAATTTTCAAAAGCATCAATTAGAATTTAATATTATGAAAAGGATTTACTTGATAACGAGGCAGTCTTTGGTATGTTTTCCTGCTCCCAAATATGAAGGTGACACTTTGGATCCCATTAGAAACCTTTATTACATCCTATGCTAAGGATGGGTCAAGACACATTAGCACTCTTGTTCTTTGTACCTTTCTTTCAACTAATGATGGACATTGGTGGGAAGATTCAGTCACAAGAAAGGAGAAATAAAAACAATATGTAATTGAATAGTTCATTATGTAGTTCATTACGTAGAGTATGTAGTGACAGTACAAGGGATAATGGCTTTAGACTGAAAGAGGGTAGATTTAGATTAGATGTAAGGAAAAAGTTCTTCACTGTGAGGATGGTAAGAAACTGGAAAAAGTTGCCCAGAGATGCTGAGGATGCCCCATCCTTGAAAGTGTTCAGGGCCAGGTTGGATGATGCTTAGAGCAACCTGATCTAGTAGGAAATGTCCCTGCCTGTGGCAGGGGGTTGGAACTAGATGATCTTTAAGATCCCTTCCAACCCAAACCATTCTATGATTCTATGACTATTAACAGTATAATTAAGCTACAGTTTTACACGGTATCAGCTGCTTGCTGGGAGGGTTGCAGGGAGAGTGATAGAGCAACTTGATGGGTACCTGGCGCTCAGCCAAGGTAAACTCATCACATCTATCTATGAAGTCTCTCTGAAAAATATGATTTACAGAACTGTTAGTCTTGGCTACATTTTTACCCAAGATACTTACGCACTATTTTAGAGTGTATTATGTTGTGGAAGTCACTGGATTCTCTTTTTCTACAATAATGTGGTTATATGATTAACATAAGGTGAAGTGCTTCAAATTCTGGTTTAGGTCTTCTAAAATGCAATTTAAAATGTGACCAAAGAAACATCTGTTTAGTGTAATTGTGAAAGATCTTTTGTACTGGTAGCCAAGTGTTCTGAGTGGCATTTGCTTACAATTCCTCTGGATCGTTACTCATATCTATTTTTCATTCACTCCCATCTTTTTGGCCAACACTCAATAACGTTTTTAATACATCTTTAAAATACAGAGATAGAAATCAGTGGCAGCAATAACAGGGACAGAAAAGCTGCTGCACTGATTTCAAAGGTCTGTCTAGGCTGATATCGCTACCAAGGTGAAGAATACACAGTATAAGAACAAGGCAAGGGTGCAGATTGTCCTATTTTCTCTCAGTTTGCAGCAATGTGATGCGGAAACATCCTGAGCCTGAGTGGTACCACTGCCATTAGTCCCAGAGGGTTTTTATCTGATAAAACATTGCAAATGTTTGGCCTCCAGCGCCGATGGTCTAACCAATGTGTTCCCTTCTTCCAACAGTATTTAAGGAACTTTATCAATGGAGGACCCCCAGGTTATGCTCCCTATTGTGAAGAGAGGCTGAGGAGGACATTTGCCAATGGGACAAGGACGCAGCCACCCAGCTGGCTGGAGTTGCAGGTATGAGACCCTCTGTCCCCTCCCCAGGCAGCTGGGCCTCAGGGTTTGAGCCTGTCGCTATCACAGAAACCACATTCCTGGCAGGACAGAAAGAAGGGCAACAAAATGCCTATTTCAGTCAAGAATTTTTGGATATTTCCAAGATACTGCATTCCTCTTGCATCCTGGTTTTTCTCTAGAGTATGCTGAAGATCAATCCCTTTGGCTACATCAATACTTGTAAATTAAATGTGCTCAGGAGTGCTCTTAGGCATTGAGGCCAGCTGGCACAGAACAAGTCCCTAGGTATATGATGAAACTACCTCCAGATGAAAGTGGCTGCAGGCAAAAACTACCTACCGAGAATGGTCCCTAGGACCTATTTGGGGATAGTCGTGGCTGGAATAGACATAGTTTGTGCAATAATTGCTCATTTTCTATGCTGGTTTAGTAGCACAGACAGCTATGCTCCGGTGCCCGGGAGCATTCCCAGGCATCTTTGGATTTTAGGCACTTTGATGATTGAATGTATTAAATAAAAATTCTAGACTTCCAAGTGCTTCCAATGGCTGACTGTACATTATCCTGTTGAGAAGGATCTCATGGTAATTTTGAAAAGCAAGCAGTCAGTGGGATCAGGAATTACAAAGTGGTTACCACAGTGGGGTGGAAGAGTGTGGATGGAAATAGTCTCTATGGAATTGAAATACACGTCTTTGTGATATTTGACTTTAATCCGTTAGGCAACCAAATCCAAGAAACCGATCATGCTGCCTGTCACATTTATGGATGGGACAACAAAAACGCTGTTGACTGACTCTGCAACAACTGCTAAGGAGCTCTGCAATTCTTTGGCTGACAAAATCAGCCTGAAGGACCGATTTGGCTTTTCACTTTACATTGCACTTTTTGATAAGGTATGTGTTAGGTTATGTTCCTGACTAGCTCTATGAAAGAAGAGGGAGGCTCTCCTTGCCATTCTTTATCTTCCAGAGGGCAGAAGAACTCTGTGCTCTGAGCAAATGGCCAACCTTGAGGTCGGGAAGGAACATTACAGTGCGAACACCAGCATGATTTTCACAATAAGAGTAGTCAAATGCTGGAACGAAGTTGTAGAGACACTATGAAATCTCCCTTCTTGGAGATATTCAGAATTTAACAGGAGAAGGCACAGAGCAACCTGATCAAAGATGGACATGATCAAAGATGGACTTGCTCTGACCTGTGGGCTGAACCAGAAACCTCCAGAAATGCCTTTCCACCTCTATTATTCTGTGATGCTATGCTCTTACTCTCAGTCAAGCTACTCTGAGGTGAATTTCTGGTAAAACGAACAGCTTGGATTTTTATGCAAGGGAGCAACTACATTTAACTGGAAACACAATGACTGAAATTAGGATTCCAAAATGAGCTAAAATCTAAACTGCCATGCCTGCATTGGTATTTGACCAGATTTATTTAACCTAAAAACATACCCTTTCCAGAAATTCTGTAGAAGTAAAGGTAGGTATAAATAAGGAGGGAATACAGACCTAGGATAAAACTTCGTCAGGTGATACAACAGCTGATGAAACAGAATTATTCCTATGACTGCCGTGTAAGAAAATGAAGTATACTTTCACCTCCAGATATTGGCATCTCTGCCTGGGGGTGGAGAAGAATACGGTTTATACTCCATCTTGGTCTTTTTTGAGGAGACATTCGTCCAGAGATGTTCACTCTGAGGAGATAGTGTTTCAGGGCTTCATACCAGAACACAGTGAGAAGGCAGAGGTGATAAATATTCTGTTACAGGACAGGCGTTTTATTCTGGTCTGGTTTATTTGTCTGATGCTTAGCATGGTCAGATCCAAGTCCATGACTTTGAAACAGGCTATTTCAAAGCACAACATGAATAAACAGTACTGTGTAATGGGACTATTGGCTTTGCTCATTCATGTTGATGCTCTCTTTTGATTCTGGATGGGAAACTGGGACTCAAAAGAAAATAGCTCACCCAGGTATGCTGCTATTCAATCTTGGCTGGCTAGTAGTGACGGATGCTTTGATTTGTTTTGACTATAAAGGAAGTCTGAATGAGTGTCTCAGAGATTGATATCTCTATTTAAAAAGGTCAGCGTTTAGTAAGGTGAATGCCACTTTTCCCTCTGCCTTGACTAGGTCTCCTCACTGGGGAGTGGCAACGACCATGTGATGGATGCTGTGTCTCAGTGCGAGCAGTATGCCAAAGAGCAGGGAGCACAGGAACGCAATGCACCGTGGCGGCTCTTCTTCAGGAAGGAGATCTTCACTCCTTGGCATAACCCAAGTGAGGACAATGTGGCCACCAATCTCATTTACCAACAGATCGTGCGAGGGGTGAAGTTTGGGGAGTACCGGTGTGACAAGGTATGTGACTGCAGCAGCTACTGGTCTGGTTCAACAAGTATCCTTGACATGGTGAAATAGGTTTCACCAAGGAGGATGAGAAACCTTCCTCCCTGAATACCTGATAGCTTGAGGATTCTGGTATTCACTTGGGAAACAGTAGCTGCAGGAAACAGATTCTCTTAGCTGGGGACAGACTGGACTCCCTCATGTGCTGCATGAGCACCCTCTTCTAGTGAATTTTGGATGGGAGAGTGAATGGCCTTAGTTTGGAGGGCCACAGGTAGTCTGTAACTAAATCACCAGATCAGGAGTACATGGCAGGATCCTGTTTGGTGAATCCTGCTAAACCTTAGACATGAATGATGCTTTTCAGGATATTCAGACTCTTGCCATGCAATACAAATCAAATAATGCTGCCATATGCTGAAGAAATACTGGCAGCAGAAACCTGTGCCTCTAGAGTCTCTGGGAACTTACAGAATTATTCCCAGTGTCACTGAAATGAACATCTCAAAAACCATCAAAATCTCTGACAATATCCAGGAGTCAAATTGAAGATGTCTGTCTTCCCCAACACCTAATCATTCTCCTGTGGTCCGGTAGAGTCCAGTCACCATGGAAACTAAATCATATTTTCCCATGTATATTGTATCAACTGCAGTTCTTTTATCACAGAATCATAGAATGTTAGGGGTTGGAAGGGACCTGTAGAAATCAAGTCCAACCCCCCTGCCAAAGCAGGATCACCTAGGGCAGGCCACATAGGAATGCATCCAGGCAGGTTTTCAAAGTCTCCAGAGAAGGAGACTCCACAACCTCCCTGGGCAGTCTGTTCCAGTGCTCCATCACCCTCATAGCAAAGAAGTTTCTTCTCATGTTGAGGTGGAACTTCCTATGTTCCTATCAGATATTCATAGACATTAATAACTTATCCTATTATTATCTTAATTATCCTGTCAGAAGTCCTACCCTTTCTTCCTTCCATTCCCTTGCTCCTGGACTCCTTGTGCTATTATCGTCTCAGAAGCTCTATTATTTTACTCCAAAGAGCTTGTAATGTAGCTGCGCCAAAGGACAGTTTACAGTTCTGACTTATGAACGGCTGCTTCAGCTCCTGGGCTTCTTGAATATAAGGAATGGTGGATATGCGCAATTTTCAATCATTAAACCCTGCCTACCATGACAAGATCATCCACTGCTGACTTCAGGCATCAGAAGCAGACTGAACTGGAAGGAAACACTGGGACGAACGTGTTCATACATAGTACAGAGTTGCATGGTGCTGGTCACTGAACACATTAAGGTTTAATGAGTTTTTAGTGGTCAATCTCCTGAACTTTAGGTGTGCAAGTTCTGCTTGCTTTAGATGGTGAAGTTCTGCTGAAAGGAAGCATCCCCACACCGTTCTGAAGCAGCAGTACATCCAGCCTCCACAAAGAGCTCCTTGAGTGATGGAGGATGGATATTGAGGTGATGGCCTGGTGACAGCATTAACTTGGCTTGTTTGGCTCCCACAGGAAGAAGATCTGGCAGAACTGGCTTCCCAGCAGTACTATGTGGACTATGGGTCAGAGATGGTACTGGAAAGGTTGCTAAACCTAATTCCATCCTACATCCCGGACAGAGAGATCACGGCTTCAAAAACAGTGGAAAAATGGGCTCAGCTCATTATAGCTGCACATAAAAAGGTGGGGACAATAGATGACCTGGCAAGGACCAAGGCATGCTTCAGTAGCTTTGTGTGCCTTTTAAACATACATCAGACATCGTAGCTCAACTCTTAGCCTGGCCTTAAGCTAAATCAAAGAGAAAGGGCAGGTTTTATACTAACCATATTAAGCTTTACCACTGGTTTTGAGGTAAGACCTGGCAGAAGACAATAACATGAAGAAATTCACTGTTGTTCCTGTTGCATGTGATTGTGGTGGTATTTGTATTATAGTGGCAGTTCATGTCTCCAGGCAATGTCAGGACCTTATGGTGTGAAGTGTTGTATAAAACCTCCCTGTTTTCCACTAAAACATTTGTGACACCCTCCCACTGCAACACCTTCCATAAATCATTGCCCATAGCTCATGACCAGTCATGAATGTTGGTCATCCAGCTGTAAGATTTGGTATTCATTTAACAGCAAGAGCCAGCTTCAGATGGAGATGTGAACATCTCCATGTGCATTAGGAGTCTCGCCTCCCATTACTGTCAAGGAGATGCAGGGATGCAATTCAGTTGGGTCTTGCAGGTCCTCCCTCAGCCTGTCACCTGACATTTCTGTATGTAGGTATCTGAGGGTTTGTGCTTCATGTTGGTTGTGGTTTACTTTGTCTGTAGGGAATTTATACTCAGAAGAGGGCAGACCCCAAAAAAGTCAAGGAAGAGGTAGTGGATTTTGCACGTTTCAAGTGGCCTTTGCTGTTTTCTCGGTTTTACGAAGCCTTCAAATTCTCAGGTGAGTCAGTAGAGCACATCCCTGGAGCACAGGATGCTCCAAAGCAAAAGGAAGGAGAGACAGGCGCTCCACAGACAAGAAGACCTAACAGACCATCTGGATGGTCTTTTTTGGATATGGGGTTTTTTGGCGCATCCTGATTAACAGTGACTCAAGCTATTGAGCTATTGAAAAGCTACCACTTTTCTTACTAAAAATAATGCAAAAAACCATAACTGAGGGTTTTTATCATTGCATTCTCCCTTGAAATGCACACGTGTTCTGTATCCTAAGACCTTTCATGCACTGTTTGTGTGTCTCCTCTTCAATCCAGGGCCAAGCCTGCCTAAAAATGATGTGATTGTAGCCGTCAACTGGACGGGGGTGTACTTTGTGGATGAACAGGAGCAGGTTCTCTTAGAGCTCTCTTTCCCAGAGATTACGGCTGTGTCAAGCAGCAGGTAAGGAGGAATAGACTTAGCTGGTAATCTCACCATAAACTGGTCTTTTTCCAGACTTTGCCTCTTGATGCCATTATGTTTCTTGTTTATGTCTCCTATAAAAACACATCCCAGAGGGGGAAAGCTGCAAGGACAGAGTTTCACCTTGGCCACCATTAAAGGTGATGAATACACTTTCACCTCAAACAATGCAGAGGATATTCGGGACTTGGTGGTGACCTTCCTTGAAGGACTAAGGAAAAGATCCAAGTATGTGGTCACTCTCCAAGACAACCCAAACCCTGGTAAGTAAATGGCCCAGGCCAGTATTAAATATATAGATCAATTACTCCAAAGGGATTTGGAAAAAAAATAAATTCTAACTAATGGTTGGTTCTCTTGCAGTGGGAGAAGAATCTGGATTCCTCAGCTTCCTCAAAGGAGACCTCATAGTTCTGGACCAGGACACAGGAGAACACGTGATGAATTCAGGGTGGGCTAATGGGTTCAATGAACGGACCAAGCAGAAAGGGGATTTCCCAACTGATTCCGTCTACGTCTTGCCTACAGTCACCATGCCTCCACTGGAGATCGTGGTAAGCTGTCTTACAGAATGATGCAACTTGGTACAAAGCCCAAGGAGGTCAAAGCCTTCCTGATGAACTTCGGTCTGGCCTGGGTCTCCCTGATGATAAGGTGGAAACCAAAGTGTCTGAGATAGGTGACAAGTTGTCCAACATAGAAGTGATCTCAGCCTTTCTCCTGTTCTTGTCACTTTGAACACCACAAGCTTGTGACTTGGAATATCCATACCTCGTGATAAATCCCTCCAGCTAGTCTGATTACTTGAAAGTGTATTTGGGGTATGGAGCTGTAGGATCCAAAGCACATTATCTTCGTTAGGAAATGATTCAGACACTGGAAACATTTGTTATTCACTCATTGTTCTTCTTCTCATTTTGTACCTGCTTCCTCTCTCTGAATGCATCAAATACATATTATATCAAATATACAAGATAACAGAGACCTTTTCATCCCACAGGCACTGGTCACGATGACCCCTGACCAACGACAAGATGTTATCAGAACCTCTCAGCTGGCAATTTCAGACAGTGAAGAGAGAGTAAAGCCGTACACCTTGGAGGAATTTTCCTATGATTATTTTAGGTGATTTTTTTTAAACCGTCCTCAAAAGTTCTTGGAATGGGAATGCATCTCCAGGTAGCTTGTGAATCAGGAAAGTTTTGGCTACTGGAAAAGACTCTGAATATCCCTTTGTGTGACTTTGTACAACTGAAATCTCCAGTTTAGGTCATGGCATTTGAGCTGTAGGTTTTCCACAGACAAGGTTATATGAAGGATTTCTCCATATTGACTCAGCACAGATGTAACAGTGTGAAATTAAGTGTTATGTGGGAGGCTGTGCTTAGTGGTCTGAAATTCCTTTCCTATGATCCCATGCTGTCTACGTTTAGTCTGTATCTGGGGCTAACCTACAGCAGTTGTTCTATCACCTGATGACCCTTCCCCAGCAGAGAAAGGGAATCAGAAAGAGGAGAGGAGACTCACGGGTTGAAATGAAAATGGATTTAATGAAACAGCAAAACTAATGCCAATGCTGGCTTAAAGTAAACAACGTTATACTCGGCCCAGCAAACGTACAGTGGCCACAATAAATAGGAAGGCAGTGCTCAGTAGCAGGAAGAGGAGCAAGGTCATGAGATCCCAAGCAGGAGACCCCCTTCACCTTCAGCAAACTTTTCCCTTTATACTGATATTCATGATTTGGGATACACCTGTAGGCAACTCGGATCAGGTACCCTGGCCTGCTCCAAACTGCTAATGGCCTGCAGACCATGGCAGGCATATGATGCTGTCCTAGGGAAACCAAGACACTACACAGCTTCAGGCCATGTAGGCAGCAGTTGAATTAGATGCAGGCATTTTCATCTCTGCTCCAAAGTTTGAAACATGCACCACTGCTGAATGCAGATGACCATACTGATCCCAAAACTCCCACTCCCGTTTAGATGAGCTGGCAGTCCAAACACACAGACCAGATCCTTTGGGATGTCCTCACTCTGGTAGGCTTGTTTTGCTAGGCAGTATTCTTTCAGTGTTGCTGCCCTGACCATGCGTTGCCATCATCCTTCCTCTTGTGGTTAGAAGATTATGGGGGTAGAGAAGGTTGTTTTGGTGTCAGTACGTGGATAGGGTCATTAGGGGACTGTTCTGAGCCTTAGGAAAGTACAACTGTTTATCCTTGGGCAGAACTGGAGATGGATAGTTGCTAAACTGTGAAGTCGCATTTGATGTAAGAGTTCATTAGCCAGGTGCTGGGAGGAACCTTCCCATATGAAATGTTGGCCACAAGCTGTCTCTTTTATCTCTGTAACCTCTCCACCTTCCCTCTTGCGTTGCCTTTGCCACCAGGCCACCTCCCAAGCACACCCTCAGCCGGGTCATGATTACCAAGAGCCGTGGGAAGGACAAGCTGTGGTGTTACACTCGTGAGCCCATCAAACAGCCATTGCTGAAGAAGATCCTGGGCAGTGAGGAGCTGTCCCAAGAAGCCTGTATGGCCTTCATTGATATCCTTTCATGGCCTGGAGGACATTTGGGCAACAGGTTTGACAGGCAAAGGGCTAAGCAGGCTCTTTAGGGTCCCAAGCAAAGCTCATGGAGAGGTTTGTGGTCCATCAAGGGCTTTGGGACCATGTCACAGGCTTGGAGATCTGTCCAACCCTGAAATATGTACTCAAGCATCCTTGACATCTGAAGGGTGCCCACTTAATAAATGAGGTCCAGGGGACAAGTTATTGAGTTCTGCTGGTCCACACTGCTGAGTGGTTAACTCACCGGCTCTAATCTGGCTTGCTTCAGCTGTGTCGCACCAAAATGCATCTGCTGTGGAAAGCTGTAGCCCTAATCGGTGTGGATGCAAACTGGTCCACGTGGCCTTGGGGACAGGGTTTTATACCTAAGTATCCCTTATTTGGCAGAATGTACACAGCATGGGAGAGACGACCCGATCGCAGAAACAGATCCAGACTTCTGAAATCGCCTTTATTTTTTGGTAGGGCTTAGCTCTAGGATCCAAACTTCATGATTTGAACAGTTCTGTTGGTATAACCCTATTACTGATTGTTATCACAATATTTACTGCTGCTACAACAGGTTTCCTCTTACTAGCAAACAATAACCGGAGGAGTTAAAAGAGCTTGAAAAAAAATAAGAGCATGTTTGCAATTTTATCCTTTTCCTCATGTTGTGTCAGGTCTGTTAATTCAGAAAACTGTGGCCTGTTCTCAAGCAGAATAGTTGACATACAGCACGATGGTGAAGGATATCATTTGGTTTTATGGTACTGCAGCTCCACTGGTGCCTGACAACAGCTGAAAATCTGGTCTTTTACAGTGATACCTGTATGTGTGATCAGGTAATGCATGATCACACACAACTTTTTTAGATCTACATATCCTGACCCCAAAATGATTTGTTCAACCTGAGATGGTGCATGATAATGGGAAAGAGCTTGCTGGACATCTTCTAAAGCAATTTAAAGCCTTTGACATACGTGGTGTCCCCTCTAGCAAATTGCAGCTACTTCTGTATTCATGCTTAGGATGTCTTTATTCACATCATCAACAGAAGGGCTTCTCCAAACATCCCAGTTAGCTGGTCCTTGACTCCTGCCTCCCACCAGTGCTGAAGTATATGGGTGACTACCCATCCAAAAGGACCCGCTCAGTTAATGAGCTGACAGACCAAATATTTGAAGGTGCCTTGAAAGCTGAACCCCTGAAGGATGAAATCTACTGCCAGACCCTCAAGCAACTCACAGACAACCACATCAAGTAAGACGTGTTCATTCCCCTTGGCCCAAATGCATTTGCCTGTGTTGGGCAAAGCAGATCTGAAGTGTCTGTGCTGCGAGTGATTTTTTTCCTCCTGGGTCTCTCCTTGTGTAGGTACAGTGAAGAGAAAGGCTGGGAACTGTTGTGGTTGTGTACAGGCCTTTTCCCTCCAAGTAACATCCTCCTGCCCCATGTCCAGAGGTTCCTGCAGTCCCGGAAACATCACCCCTTGGCAGCAGACTGCATCCAGAGACTCCAGAAGGCCCTCAGGTATGGCACCAACATACATATGAGTCCTAACTGACTGTTCACAGCATCCAAATACGTGTGAGAAAACGCAAGAAGGAGATATTTTGATGGCTGGGAGGACAGTGAAAAGTCATAGCCTTTCTCTGTGATTGACCAAGATGAATGAAAAGGACATTGAGTGGAGGATGCTGATAAACTGTGTGTGTTAAATCAAATTAAGTCAACTTTATACTAGTCCATTTAAATTGACTTTGTCAAGATCCACTTGAGTCAGCTACAGCCCGAGCAAAGACACATTCCCCATTACATTTTTTCCTTCTGCTTTTTAGGAGGGGAAAAAAGCTAGTATAAAGAAAGTAGCTGAAGTCACTCGAAAAAGAATATGTATTAAAATGGAAGATTTAAACAAGGGATTCTTGCTTTGATGCTGTGGCACTTTCCACCTCCTGTTTTGCAGGAATGGGTCCAGGAAGTACCCACCCCATCTGGTAGAAGTGGAAGCCATTCAACACAAAACCACTCAAATTTTCCACAAAGTTTACTTCCCTGATGACACTGATGAGGTAAATGGGGGAGAAGGAAATTCTTTTCTGTCAAGATGGCTGTCAATTTTCTTACGAAAATTCATGAAGAGTTTAGTATTGGTTCTGATTTGTAAAAACTCAGCCTTTTGAGAAAACTCTGGACCAGTGCAGCCTTTTTCAAGTTGTGAGTGCTTTGCTAACATTCACTGGAGACTTTATAGTATGACTCCAGCAAGAGGGAATTTCAGTGGATTCATCTCCATCCACTCTCTTGGTGGTTCACAAGCCTTGGCCATCATCTGTTTACATCCTAGATGGACAGATATTGTCCGCCTAACTGTACCCAACAGGATAACATGGTGGATCTCCCAAGGGACTAGGCAGAGAGCTGGCTCTGGCAGCACTAGCAAGTAGGCAAATGAAATTATTCCTCCTGACCTGAGATGACACAGAACTCATGACACTTGCACTCAGGAACCTCTCATTAAGCATCTCACATGCTAATGAGGCAACTAGTTATGCTGATGCCAGAGCAGATATTCATGTCCTTGCAGATACTGCTGTCTTATAGTGCTGATCAGCCTTCCTGTGAGGCTGGCATCTCTCTCTCACCTTGGGCACAACTAAATTCCTGCATTTCCAGGTGGGTTTATTCATAGAACAGTGCACACCCATGGAAGGAGAAGTATGATTCCTCTCCAGTAGCAGTGTATGCCCTTGTTTATCTCTAATGGAGAGTTGAGAGAACTACTGGGATTTCTCATCGCTTTGAGTATTCTTTTCTACATGGGCAGCAATAAGCACAACATTGTGAGAGTCAGTAGAAGGAGGCAGTGAGGACTTGAATGGGTTTGTCGTCATCCTTTTGACCGTGGCAGCCCCCCAGGTGGACTGGCAGAGTAGCTTCATTCCAGTACAACACGCATCTGCCCTGAAGAGCAGCTGAACACCAGCAGTGCTGAGCACCAGCCTGATCTCTCATGGGATGTGGAACACAGGTCCTGGCAGTTTGGTGGTTAAGGCTAACACAGTCTTGCACATGATGGCCAGAAGCTTAAATTCCTTAAACTGTTATGAACTGAATCTCTTTAAGTGGGTAGAGCGAAAGTTAGATGATGTAAATGCTGAGCATAGCGCAAGAGGCAAAACCAGGATGGATTGGGACCTGAATGCACATGGCACAGTCCTTTAACTATGCTGTCCACACATAAAGCAGAAGTCATCTCCCTTCTCTTCAGCTATGGAGAAGTCAAGTGTTTGGTCTAAGCCAGGCATCTGACCTCCTCTCATCAGAGACAAATCAGCCTGGAGGTATCTCCCTCTCTCTCTACTCCCCCTAGACAAATAGGTCTGAGACCTAACTGTGAGATCAGAAAAATCTCTTGCGTTGCCTGGGGAGCCCTGGATAAGCCAGCACAGAATAAAGATAGAGCATCACAAAGCAGAGGTGCAGCAGTAGCATGGCTGAGCTTCTGCAAATATCACTTCCCATACCCAGAGCCACAATCAACAATGTCATTGATTTCATTGGTAGTGGGCACCTAAATTTAATGTGCATTCCTTGAAGACAGCATGAAGCTTAAACTAACCTTGAGGTAGCATTGGTGAAGATCTTCTTTTCTTTCTAGGCATTTGAGGTGGAGTCCAGCACAAAAGCCAAGGACTTCTGCCAAAACATCTCCAACAGGCTGCTCCTAAAGTCCTCTGAAGGCTTCAGCCTCTTTGTCAAAATCTCCGACAAGGTAAGTGACCCACTCAGAGGCTGGGGTAGCCTTGAGACACTCAGACTGCCCCACCTGCCAGTGGGTACACATTGATAGAACCAGAGCTATCTGCACCCTCACAGGTGAGATGCATTTCTCTGCAAGCAGTGTGGTGTTTCTAGGTCAGACCCAACCTGCTACAGGTGAGATTTGCAGTCCCACAGCCCTGGTTTACAGCAGTCATCCCAAAGGGCTTAAAGAACAGACAAACAAAGTTCTCCAAGACTGTTGCTGGGTCAGGCTTATAAGAAAAATGAAGGACTAAGTAAGAAAAACGTGCAGCTTAGAGCTGCCTCAGGCAACTGGGAGAAATCTTTGGAGATAATCATCATGGAGTGAAGGAAATTAATTGCTCCGGTGAAACAGGGTGCTGCAATAAGGAGTAATGAGTGAAATTAAGAGACAGAGCCCGCAGCAAGGTGCTGGCAGTAGTTTTCTCATGTCAGCAGTTTGTAACACATCGGTGTAACAGGGACAAAGCAGTGAGCAACAACTGCAGGAGATGGGTCAATGGCCAACTCTGCCTGTGGCCTCTTGGCACTTGCTCAGCCTTCATAACCATGTGCTGTGTCCCCCAGGTGATCAGTGTGCCTGAAGGAGATTTCTTCTTTGACTTTGTGAGACACCTGACGGACTGGATAAAGAAAGCAAGACCAGCAAAAGATGGTAACAGTGACTCTTCTGCATTTTGAGTCACACAGCGCCCTCCTAGAGCCCTCCAGCCCTTTCGAATTTAACCACACAGTCTGTATTGTCTGTTGGGCTACAGTACTGTGGGTGTACTGTCTGCATCAGCCCTGGGGACATCACCTGGGAGGTGATCTGGCCAGGAGCAGCAAGACCTCTGCTCCAGGCCTAGACCTGGTCCCTACAAGGAGCACCTGCTGGTCAGCAGCACTCCGGGGCTTGCCTATGGGAAGGTTCCAGTGGAGGGATTCATCTCACCTCGTTGCTCCCGTTCTCAGTAGATCTGGCTGCAGCTCCGATGAAGGAGATGACTGCAAGACACCAGTGCCTCCAGAGTGCAGCTCCTCTGTCCTGCATTAGATGCGAGCACTGTCACTGAAGTACAGTGGTGTAAATGACTCCAGACACTCTTTCCATTTTTTTAAAACTTTGCAAGGGAAAGATGTGATTTTCTCTGCAAGGTCAGAACCCACTTGTCCTTGCAAGTGCCCCTGTCCCTGCAGGTTGTGATGGCACATGGGCACTGCTGGCTTTTGCAGGTACACCGAATGTCAGCTGGTATTCACGGCATTGCTCTTACATAAAATCATAGAATCATTTTGGTTGGAAAAGACCTTTAAAGTCGTCGAGTCCAACTGTTAACCAAGCCCTTCCAGATCACCACTAAACCACGTCCCTCCACACTGCATCTCCACATCTTCTAAATCCCTCCAGGGATGGTGACTCCACCACTTCCCTGGGTAGCCTGTTCCAGGGCTTGATCACCCTTTCTGTGAAGAATTTTTTACTGATGTGCAATCTAAACCTCCCCTGGTGCAACTTAATATCCACTCCCTGCTTTCCTTGCACAGGTATAGTGCCTTCCCTCACCTACCAAGTGTTCTTCATGAAAAAGCTGTGGACCAACACAACGCCTGGAAAGGACTCGATGGCAGACTCAATCTTCCACTATTACCAGGTATTCTGGGAGCCTGCAATAGCAGTGGAGACTTGGGAGGAATTAGGAATGGGTTACAAAGACTGCAGATGGGCAAAAATCTTGCATTAAATAGGGAGAAGTCTTGCCTTAAATAGAGCACTACAAGGAATGCTATTGATTTTTATGGCAAGGAGCAGCCTTCATGTGCTTCGGGGTAACCAGGTCAGCTGGGATTTGGGCCAGCTACCCTCAGGTGGGCAGCTAGAAACAGGAGAGAGCATGTAATGCTGGCAGACTCAGCAGAGAGGCTGAATTCAGAAGCCTTCTGAGGTGTTTTCAGCCACCTCTATTCATGGAGATGAGCTGTGATGGTCCCTGCAATCAGATAAGAAATTATAGTTCTCCTGCCCTTACATCCACTAGGATGGAAGAGATGCCTTCATCTCCCAAAGCTCTCTCTCAACTCCCTGGGTTTTTGCCTGGATCAAGTGGTTATCCCTATATGACTATCTCCCTTAATGCTTGAGTTAGTCACTCAACACATTTTCAGATGCTTTTGTTAAAGAGGGAATAGATTTTTTAAATTGAAAAATGGAAAAGACCCCAAACACAGAAAACCCATTCATTTCCAAGGGGCCATCACTAGGGGTGGATTTCTTGGGATGAGGGAACATGAACAAGACTGTGAGTTCACACTCCTGACAGCTAACGTAGGGACCAACCTATTCCATGTAGCAAGGGACTGGTTTAGACCAGAAAGGATCTTTAAACATCTAGTGTGGTCTCAGCTGAGAAGCTGTCTCTCCGTCACGCTCAGCACAACTGCTACAAGTGTTCCCAGGGCACAGGCTCGTAACCAGAGGCTGGATACCTCCGCAAACCCCATTTAACTTCTGAGGCTGAATGTCCATGGTCATCTCCTCTATCTCCAGATCATTCTTTCCTCCCTGCAGGAGTTACCAAAGTACCTGCGCGGCTACCACAAGTGCACACGGGAAGAAGTCCTGCAGCTGGCAGCTCTCATCTACCGGGTGAAGTTTGAGGATGACAAGTCCTATTTCCCCAGCATCCCCAAGCTCCTGAAGGAGCTGGTGCCTCAAGACCTTGTCCGGCAGCTCTCTCCAGATGACTGGAAAAGGGTAAATCAGCAGCTTGAGTCATATGTCAGGCCTCACTGGGGCCCTCAGGTCCCTCGGGGCTAACATTCAGCATTGAAGAGGGGCTGACAGAATGAGTGACCCATAGTCTCTCTTGAGCTTTAGCAGAGCTGCAGCCTCCTCTTCATCACCAAGAGGAGGAGTTGTACATATGTGCTCCTACATGCTTGCCTTGAAATGGGTTTTCTTTGTGCTGTATGTGGCTGTAGTTATAGTGATGGATGCAGCACCATATGGACACATGCTGGGAGATGGTCTCATGTAAAGGTCTGTTGTTTAAAGCAGACTATTGAGTAGGGGGTTAATTCTCCCTGCTTTACACAGAGAGAGCTTTAGCACAGACACAGACTGATCTAGAGCCATAAAATGTCTTCAAACTGAAAGAGGGTAGATTCACATTAGAAATTAAGAAGCTCTTCACTGTGAGGGTGGTGAGACACTGGAACAGGTTGCTCAGGAAAGTTGTGGATGCTCCATCACTGGAGGTGTTGAAGGCCAGGTTGGATGGGGCATTGAGCAACCTGGTCTAGTGGAGGGTTTCCCTGCCCATGGCAGGGGGTTGGAACTAGAAGATCTTTAAGACCTCTTCCAACTCAAACCATTCTCTGATTCTGTGATTCTATAACATAGGTGTCTCATTACCCAGAAAGTCTTACAAGACTTACAAGACTTACAAGTCTTTTCTGCTTTCTGGGACTTCAACGCAGCCACATGCTTAACCGGCAAGCTATCAGCTTCTCTGGGTTGAGGGTCTCTCAGTCTCCTTTGAAGCATAAGTTGGAGGATTAAAACTTCTAATCCCTTTAGTGGGGTCATCAGCACACCTCATCTAAAGAAAGAAGGACATACCTTGGTTCCAGGCCCTTGGTCCAGTGACCAGCTAGCACTTTTGTGAAGTTTCAATTGGAGCAGAGACTAGAACTGACAATCTTTGTGAGATTGATACTCCTTCCCTGCAAACATCCCTGGTGCTAGGTGGTGCAAACCCTCCAGCTCTGTTTTGTTCTCTGTTGCAGTCTATCGTGGCATACTACAATAAACATGCGGGCAAAACAAGAGAAGAAGCCAAGCTTGCCTTCCTAAAGATTATCTTCAAGTGGCCTACATTTGGATCAGCATTCTTTGAAGTGAAGGTACCTGCCCTGCTTGGGGGTTCTCTGGCAGATTTGAGTCAAAGTCAGAACCCCCATATCACAGAGGGGTGCCAGATATGCAGGGTTGTCCCAGTGTCTGGACCAGACTGGGACAATCCTGATGAGGCAGGGAAAAGAGTGTGAGGCTCTTCACACTTATTTATTGCTGCCCTGCCTCTTTACACAGACAGAGGCATTGTAGAGCTTCAGCATATCCCAGTCATTTGGTCTATACTGGTAGCCATGCTGCTGAAGAGCTGAGAGCCATTCTCTGTTTTGCCAAGGCAAAAGAGAACATGCACTTTTCCAAAACATGTGTCTCCAGACACCATAAACCAAATCCAGACCAACCACCATGGCACCAGACTCCCATCAAAGACACTAGAGGCCAGTAGTCGTGAAGTCTGTGCAAGTACTCTGGTCATCTGATTGCAACTCCCTCTTCTCAATGACCACACAGTGAGGCTGAGCTGGAAACAAGTTGCTGGTCACTCATTAGTTCCTTGAACTTGGCCACCGCATTTTCTATTATGTCCATCACAGATGGCAAAAGGGGTCTGAATATATCCTGTGATTTTTCCACCAAAAGTGACTTGATAGCCAAGAAATCTGTGGCAGGGCCATGAGCTGAACCTCCATCCCCTGTGCTCTATCAAACAAATTAGAGATTCAATGGCACAGAGCTGGAAGAAGAGTTTACCAGAAGGAACAAAACTGAATGTAAAGATCAGAGGGGGATAGAGCAGTGTAGTCTTGGCCGGGAGATCCACAGCAGCAGGCATGAGGAGGAGCAGAACATCAAACAGAAACTGGAAGGGAGGAGGAGATGGGGTGTGTGCCAGCCTGTTCCAGCTCTTCCCGGCCAATGGTAAGATGGCTACACTTCTGGGAAGCCTCCAAAGGGAGCAAGGAACTTAATGCTGTCAACAACTCACCCACTGCTTATCATGCCTTTAGGAGGTCTGAACTTAACTGGACAGCCCTGGCTATACCTGATACCTTAATGAGCTCTGTGTTTATCTTTAAAGGATAAGCTGGATAGAAGTTAATGGGCCACCAAATGCTGGCAGAAGACAGGGAGAGAGGTAGTAGGAAAGAGTCTGATTTTGGCATGACACATCCCCTAACCAGTTCATCTCTTTTCCAACAGCAAACTACAGAGCCAAATTATCCAGAAATCCTTCTAATTGCCATCAATAAGCATGGAGTCAGCCTCATTGATCCCAAAACCAAGGTAAGCAAAACTGAGCTATTCACCAGTTGCTCCTGAGCACAGTCCCCAACCCCTCACAGAGTTTGTCCCAAAGAACATGTTGTTCAAAATTTCAGGAGTTCTCATTAAGCCTAGTTAGAAAGGCTGGATCCGAACCTTTCTAGGTTTGGGTTGGAAGGGGCCTTAAAGATCATCTAGTTCCGATAGCCAGACAAGTCTCTGGAGGCAGACGTTCACTGTTGCACAGAGCCAGCCCAGCCTTTTTCAGCAGGAGGTGGATTGGGAGCATCAACTGTTAGGGCCCTGTAACTGGAGGATACACACGCTCCTTCCTTAGTCCTTTCACAGACTTTACTACAGGAGCTGGAATAAATGAGCTCCTACTAGCTACTTCCACTATCTGCTTGGTCATTCTAGTACAGCAGTCCTTCACAAGCGCCAGAAGATTCAGTCTCTTGCATCTCACTGCCATTCTCATGAGGCCATAGCTCAGTCTCATCACGGTAGACATACTTGGTTTCCTTTGATGCAAAGTGAACAAGAACACAAGAGGTCCCACAGCTCTTTGTGAAAGTTGAGACTCTTGCATGTTGAGTGTCACTCTTGTGTTCCCACCAGGATATTCTCATCACTCACCCCTTCACCAAGATCTCCAACTGGAGCAGTGGCAACACATACTTCCATATAACCATTGGCAATCTGGTGAGAGGAAGCAAGCTGCTCTGCGAGACTTCCCTGGTAAGAATCGTTACAGTCTGTTGGGTACAGTTAGACCAAATTCTGACTTTGGCAGGCAAAATGAAATGCTTCCAGCAAATTGTGTCTCAGGCATTCTCTAGGCTGAAAGTGGTCTCTTAGAAGAGCCCATGATGTGGGGTTTTTGTGGTTCTGGATTTCCCATGGATCTACTCAATCAATTAGGACTCTCATTGGTGTGTCATCCAATTCACAAACAAGCCTGAAGTGCTTAGGATGTTTCCATCTGTAGAGCGTGGGGCACTGCTCCCTGTCATTGGACTGAAAATCCCATTGTTGCCAACGTGGGCTCAGGGAGTACTCTTGAGCCCTTTTACCAAGATTGTTTGCCCAGCTTGTCCCTAGTCACAGTTACAGCAACAAACCTCCTCCTAGATTATCTTAAACTCAAAACCTGAAGGACAAATATCCGTGTTTTATTAATTGTTATTAATCTCAGCCATTCAGTATTTTGTTGTCCATTTGAAAATCCAGGTCCCATCCAAAGCTCTCTATGTCCTTAGCCTCAATGGCATTCTGGGACAGTGAGTTCCTCCATGTCAACACTGCAAATTATACTTGGACTGTGTTCCTTGTAGTGCTGTTGTTTCACCCAAGGAGAATGGTGGAACATGTCAAAATGTACCTGAAAACTTGAAATTTCGTCAACAGCTGGTAGCCAGTGTGTGCAGGAGGCGTGAGCTACAGACCGTAAACTGTACTCTATGGGTAGGTAACATCATCTTTCTCCTCCTCAGGGGTACAAGATGGATGATCTTTTGACCTCATACATCAGCCAGATGCTAACAGCCATGAGCAAACAGAGGAGTGCAAAGGCTAGTAAGTGAACTGCAAGAAGCCACTGGCAGATGGCCATGGGGCTAATTCGCCAGCTGAGGGCTGTGGGATACCCGTGCAGCTGGGGGAGAACCTTTGCCTCCCAGATGTGGAAGATGAGCCGAACACCATCAGGGAGTTCGCTGGACTCTGACCTTGAGGGCTCAAATCCCACTTCCCCTTCCAGCGAAGATGACTATCTCTGATCTCCCATTCTCCTTCCCCACCCTGCACCTGGACTTCATCTTACACCACAAAGATTTCCAGGGGACACCACCGCTCTCAGACAGTGACTGAGCAAAGACACTCCCGCAGGAGGTTTGCCTGGATCCAAATGGCTGGCATCACAAAGGCTCTTGGAAGAGGATTTGTGTGTGTGTGTGTGTTTGTGTGTGTGTGGCTTGTTCTGGTTTGGTTTGTTTTTTTCCTTAAGTAGGAGAGAGCTATCAGGATGCTAACAGCTTTTTAGTGAGGTTATGGGCATTTCAGGTTTGAAGAGGAATAACAGAGCCCTGACCCGTGCTGGAAAGATGTCCAAGGATAACTGAAGGACTTGTTTTGTGACATTTCTAAAGAATCTATTGTGTTCTTTAAGGAGGACAGAAAGAAAAAAGCAGGCTGGGAGGAGCAAATTTTAACTAGGAATCAGAATAAACTACTGATTGAACAGGCTAGAGTACTAAAGTGCTGTCCGTGCAATGCTGGAAATATTTAAAGAACAAATTTTAAAGTTTTGTTTCTTCTTCTATTTATTTTTTAAAATATTAAAAAGAAAAAAAAAAAAAAATCCTGCATTTCGTGCCGGTATCTGGACGCTGACTTGGGGCTGAGGGCGACCTGCAGGACAATCCCTTGCCCAGGGATTCCCCCGGAACTGTGATTGCCAGAGACCGAGTAAGGCACATCTTTCCCTATTTACAGGCTCAGCTGGAAGTGAAGCTTGGAAGATTAATTATATCTCCTTTTGCCCCACGTGCCCAGACAAATTAACCCTGGAAGGATCTTTACTGCAAGCTTCAATATGGATGTAAGGGGTTTGAAGTCCCCATGCTTGGAAGACTGAGGCCAAGCTTGTGCTGAGCTGTAATTCAGTCATGGACTTGACCATCAGGGTTGGAAACAACTAATGATTTTATTGTGCTTTTGTGTGTTGCTGTATAAAATGGCTCTTTATGAGTCCCAACTGGACCTGAACTACTCACAGCAAGGGCAGGCCCTTGATTTCAGTGGGCTTTTCTCTGTCTTCGGTTGGCTGTACAAGTCTGCTGGCTGGTTGTCCCGTATTCCACCTGATGGTGGACCAGCTTGCTTTGGACCAGGTGGGCCCTGCCAGCAGAGAGGAGGCTGAAGCTGTGTTGTGTCTGGGGGGATGCAGGGGAAGGAGCCTGAGGTGCCTTTCCAAAGTCCAGGCTTCAAAAGACCATGTGCCTGAGTGTGGGACATCAGGAGGGATGATGATTATCCACCAAGATTTGGTGCTGGCATCGCCGACACGGAGTGGATCTCGGTAGATGCGGGAGACCTCTCTTAGTCCTGTGCATTGACCTGTTTGGCTGCTTTCGTAAAACTCGATATTGTAGGGTGTTGTGTGTTGTTCTGTTAAGCTCAGCTGGTCTCCAACATCACGGAATGCCAGGCAGAGTCGGCAGCGCTGCCTACTGGACCTCAAGGACCGTAATGTCCAACTGGGATGCAGCAGTGACTTTGGACTTCAGTTGCTCCACCACAGCAAGTGAGATGCTGCACAGAGACATCCACCAGCCAGCCAGGGCTGCTAGAAAATCCCCTTCCTCCACCATCCTCCTACCCAAGGCACTCTGGTGATTGGAGCATGGTTATACCAGCCAAGGCTGCATTTGGAGTCAAGCTGCCTTCTTACCATCTGTCTCCGATGCTTCTCTCCCCTCCCCAGCTGCCATGATCCAACTGTCCCAGGGATCCCACCTGTCCACTTTTTGTGAGCCTCCAGCCATCCCTGCCTCTCACAGCACTCGGTAGATGATGCAGCACACCGGTGTTTTTCAGTGCGATCCTGGGCCAGCTTTCCTCTGCCACCACCCTCGTCCTTCCACTTACAGCTCTGTTGGCCTCCAGTTTGGAGGGTGCTGGGACTCTGTGTGTGTGTGTGCCTGTGTGTCATATATATTAGCGTCTGCTGGCCTCTTTGTATTCACACCGAGCAATGTAACATGAAAAAACATATGCCCAAGCGAAATACTCTAATTAAAAAGCATCAAGTGGCTTGTGGGACGCTGTTCTGCGCTGTGTGGTTGTGATGGTGGCTCCATGGGGAGGAGTGGGCTCAGGGCTTCCAGGTCGTCATTGGGCACAAGACTTCTCATTGCAGAATGGGACTCCAGCTGAGAGTATGCAGCAATGGGGAGCAAATCATCAATGCTCTCAGACTGGAAATCAAGTAAAATATTTTCTTTTTTGGGTAAAAAACTCTGAAGCCTATGGAGTCTCTAAGCCAAGGACTAGTTCTTCCACAAAGGCAAATTTTGAGCCAAATCATGGGAAGTACTGAGTGAAAAGTTTGTGTGTGGGAGTCAGACTACCAGCCACGTGCTTAACAGTGTTGCCAGAACCTGCTATCTGTGAAGCAACAAAAATAGTAGCTGAGATGTCAAAAAGGTGTAAGGAATTGCAGGAGACCACAGGTCTAATTGGCCAGGCTCTGCCTGGACAGGGCTGCTGAGGATGAGGAAGGTGAGTATGGGGAGATAGCACTGCATAATGGGCAAGAGGCAGCTAGATACATGGATAAAGGTACATTTGAGGTGGCTTCTCCTAATACATACTAAAAGCAGCATTTGGGGGACCACAACCAAGTCCTCACCTGGACACCAGAGGACAGGCTGAGGACCCCATGGTGCACATCACCACTCAACCCACACACTCTCTGCTTCCTATTTTTGCTGCTCACATACCTCCATATGAGTGGTATCCACAAAAAGTTATGAACCAGATATTTATGCAGGGCACAGGGAGGGGGTTTAACACCTCCAGTAACACCCTCTCCCCATGCTTCATAGATCTGGAGCAGCTCTACACCAACCCACCAGCCCTTTAGCCCTCTTCCAAAGGAGTTTTCAGAGGCTAGAAAAGCAAAAAGGCAGCAATACTCAAAAATTGCAACTTGGAAATGTTTGAGTGCTTCTCAGCACAACTAACTCTGAAACCTCAGGCTTCTCTGACACAATTCACTTGTGATAGCATTATTTAGTGTGGAAAAAAACCCAAACAAACAAACAAACAAAAAAGACACCAAAAAACCCCCACAACTTCCTGAGACTCATGTATGATATAGCCTGATTCAGGTAAAGACTATTTCCTTCCCCTTTCCCAGGTTACTGAAATAAGAACAAATCAGGATAGGAGAGCTAAAATGTATTTAAAACAGCACTTGCAATTTACCAAAAAACCTTTGTGTTCTTCTCATCTGTTCAAGTAGAAATGTATGGCTTTAACCTGGGAGATGCTCACATCTCCCTTACACAGCAGGGCACAGACCCCCCTCCCCTCTGTGTCCCAGCAGCCACTGGGAGAAATGAAAATTGGAATAAGTCTCAGGGTGCAGCACAGATATAGAGACCTTCCCAAGGGAAAAACAAACAGGACACTTCACGGGACTGATTCATGTGCAGCTCAATCCTTCTGAAGAAAAGCATTGTGCTCTGGGTCGTGGTCCCAGTAGCTACATTCAGCAGTCTGTGGGAAGATATGCCCTCACCCACAGCCAAAGAGAAAAATCTGTCCTGGTAGGGTCTATGGCAGGGAAGAGTAGGGAAAAGGAAAACCTAATGAAAGGAGAACCTAAGCTGCCCCTGCCTGCATTATAGGAAGGTATGGACCCTAGTGACCCAGCCAACAGCACCTGACCATTGTCATGGGGCTAGTGTTCTCTTAGGGGTGGAGGACACCTATGAAGAGGGAGGGAGTGTGTGGAGAAGAGGCTGGTCTGGCAGGAGAAACATAGGGAGCTGAGAATGAGGAGGTCTGGAAGATGTTTAGATGTTTGCAGCATGTGTAAAACACAGCTGTGGAAACCAAGGGCTTACATACAGCAGGGAGGATTACAGGATGAGTGTCCTGTGGGATGCCAATGGGAAGAGGGAAGTGCTGGCTCCCGTGCAGTTGGTGCACCTCATCATGGTGCAGAGCTTCTTCATGGCTGCAGCTCCTTCTGTGCTGCCGTATACCCCAGGGATCTGTGCCAGGCATGGAATTGTGAGAAAAACTGTAGAAGAGGAAGCTCAGTCATCTATAGCAGGGTCACAAGGCAAACGGCTCCTCCTCATCAGGTGGACCTGAGCTGCCTCAGCTGGCCCTGTTGGCAGGCTGGTGTTTGCATTGCAGCGAAGGGCAGCAGGGGAGGGTCTGCTCTCCAGTCCTCATTGAGATGTCAGATCCATGTCCCCTCCCTGCCTGCGTCAGGCTATGATGGCAGGCATGTCGCTGAGCTCTGGAAAAGGGGACACACAGTGAGCCACCAAAACATTTGCAGTTGCTTTTCCAGTCATCATGAGCAAACAGAACCTGGCTGGAAATGTTTGCCGCCCAGGTTGGGTCATTTTGTATAGTTGATAGCTCCATGGGTGCAGAAACCTCATGTATGGGAGGGTCCCCAGCCAATCCCACCCTGCCTTCTAGACCCAAGAGTGCTCAGCACCTCTGGGCTCTCTTTTCATAACATTGCAGAGGAATACATGCTGGAGGGGATGTCTGGAGGTCTCTGCCACAAACTCTGCTTGAAGCAAGGCCAATTAGATTGGACTGCTCAGGGCTTTGAACATCTCTGAGGGTGGATACTCCACAACTGTCTGGGCCCCTGGTCCAGCATCTGACCACTCTCATGAGGAAGATTTTTTTTTTTTTCTTTATATCTAGTCAAAATTTCCAAGGTTACAGATTGTGCTGTTGTCACTGCACATCCAAGGAACATCTGTCTCTATCTTCCCTATACTCTCCTGTCAGATGGTTGCAGGCAATGATAAGATGCCCCTTGACCTTCTCTCCCACTGTGCAAACCCAGATCTCAAATGCCCCCTCCTCCAGCTTAGAGGCCCCCACTGAGCTTGCTTCCATTTGTCACAAAGCACTTCACACTGGGAAGCCTGAACTGGACCCAGTGCCTAGGCATGGCCTCACCAGTGCTAAACAGTGAGAGATCACTACCACCTGCACCTGAGACAACCCAAGATGCAGCCATCCCTCACCACAGCATAGGCACCCATCACCAACCCATCCATGAGAGCCCCAGTGCCCCCACAGAGATAGCCCTGAGCAGGATGTGGCTCCAAATTCCCCTTGCCCTGCTTACCTGTCCTGAACTTGTTGTAGGTGCCGCTTTCCAGAATCTGGCCACCATCATGGACACAGCAGGAGAAACTCCGCTCTCGCCACCTGCATGGGGCAAAACACCTGAATCAAACCACCGCTTGCTGTGGTTCCTTTTGCAGCTCCCTGGTGTCCTGGACACCCTTTTTCTGCTTTGTCAGGGCAGGAACTGCTCTGTAACTTTTGAATTTGCTTGAATCTGAGAAGAGACTGGGAAGGGACTCCAATACATGATTTATATCTAAGCGTCCACACTGAACATGTGCATCAGCATTTTGAATACAACTTTGTGACTCAGTCACATTTTCTAAGACATATTTTTAGGAGCTCAAAAGCCCCAGAAATTATTGCATATGCGTGTTCCTAAACAGCCAGGGAAATTTAAAAACTGTTATTTTGAAGCATTTGTAAACCTGACAAACAAGGTCATGCAGGGCTTTCTGGCACTGCTCGTGGCTCTTCACTGCCAGTGAGGCTCAGCATGCTCTTGCTGCAATGCCATCCCAGAAGACATTGCTGTTTGGCTGGATCAAAAGTGTCTGCAGGGCCCTGGGAAATGCGCACACAACTTGAACATCAACAAGGATGGTGATGCATCGCAGGGCTGACTGTGAACCAACCTGCAACCTGCAGCCTTGAAAGCAAGGTGAAAGCTGCTGCAGCAGGATCTGAGGAGATTAGGGCAGGATGAGAGGGGAAGGGAGAAGAGGAAGGGAAAAGCCTAGATTCCCAGCAAACATGTCTGTACAGCTGCTAGTTCATCACCTGGCTGTACTGCTACTAATTCATTTCTCCACCATCCCAGAGCAAACTCAGAGCTGTCACACTTTCCTATGCCGAAGTAAGTCATGGTTACAAACAACCCAGACTGCTCATCCAGGAGCTTCCCAAACCTTCCCCTTATTGTCAGCTGCTGCACAGTTGTGCTGCCAGCACCCCTGAAGAAAAAAAAAATCCTTCAGCTGGCTGGTCTGGTCCTTCCACTTGTCTACAGCCAGCCAGCTGCAGAGCTGGGCCCAGCTCCTCCTGCTTTCTTTGGGCATCACAGGCACAAGAGCGCTGGCAAGTTCTTCATCCAGCTGTAATAAAGCAGAGCATCCAGCACCCAACTCAACCTGCTAGAGTGAGTCTGTCCCATTAATCCCATATTTTTAAACAGAGGCAACATCTTTGACAGCATGGGAGGAAACGAAAGCTCAGACATTTTCATCCAGGAGGATGGATTTCCTCAGGGGCTCTGGCATACACAGAGAGACACAGGGCACTCAGATATCAACACTGAGAGCTTTCCTCCTAAGTCAGTCCAATGCAACAGTGTCTAAGAAGTAATAATGGAAAAAATCAGTTCCTTTCTCAACCCATTAGCTTTGATAACTGATTTATGTAAATCCACCAGGTCTCCACTGAATCGCAAACGCAGATGATGCCTGAGCTGCAGAAATGGAAAGGGAAACCAAGTTGCTCTGGGGAGTTCCAGGAGAAGTAGAGAAGGTTTTGGAGACTTTCAGGGTTTTCTTCTAGCTCCTGAAGGGAAAGGTAATGTTCTCAAGAATACTTTTAACCCTTCAGATCACCTGAAAGCATCCCTCCTTCCTTCCACCTGGCACAAAAGATCAGGTTAAGATGGCCATCACCAACTTGGTAGTTACCAGTGCAAAGCAAAGATGAGTGAGATGAGGAGCACAGAGATAAGATCTGTCAGGATCCACATGATGTTGTACTGCTGTGGAGTCTGGAAGAGAACAGAAGAAGATGTGTCCACCACCAAGACCCGCAAGATACACAAAAAAGTTGCTCAAGCTCTTTCTTCCTGCTCAAATATGACCATTCAGCTGCCGGGTTTGCATGTACAGTAGCATACCTTGGGTGTTTAAAGCAATTGGTGGCATTTCAAAGTGGCCACTCACCAGTGGGCGTTGGTACCAAATCATCACCCTTCATAAAAACAGGTCTGGTTTGTGGCCAACAAGACTGTACCATATCACATCAACCATATCCTGTTTGTACAGGCAGGCCCTGTGGTTCTCTCCGCTTCCCTCCAACATTAACATCAGCTAATGACATCTCATTTTCTCTGGCAAAATTGTCCTTTAGTGAACATCACAGAGGGTCTGGAGTATCTCCTGCTTTGAGTCTAAGAGCATCTGAAGAGTCATCTTCATACCGGGCCTTCACTCACTCTCAAAATGGACTTACTTAAACATTGCAGTTGTATGGATGGGAGCATTGTAAAATCTGCTTCAAGAGTGTGAAGCCAGTTATTCAAAGTAGTAACCTTTAAGCTAAAGGGACTGTGGTGGGACCAGTGGCCTAGAAGGTCATTAGTCCTACAGGTTGCCCAAGGCAGAATAGAGAATAGATAAATTATATGGAAATAATTCCTTCCAATATTTCTATGGTTGCTTCCCTTGGGCTTGTGGAACAAGACCAAGTTTGAGAAGGGTAGTGGGAAGCCCTGGGTAATAAGGAACTTCTGACATCAATAAGGTGCTTCAAAAGCTTAGAAATGGAAATCCTCATGCATGAACTTGTGCCCTCAAAGGCCCTTCCTTTCTTCCCGCACAAGACTCAATATGAGTTCTTTTTCCCCATCTCAAGATCAAAACTGCAAATCCTAACAATCAGGGTGCTTCTACCTGAGTTAGGAGAAGAAAAGAAGGGTGATACCTGGAGGGGCTCAGAGGTTCCAAGTAAGGCAGGTTTCAACTCACATCCTTTTCATGTAAAGGGTTCTTTATGCAGGCATGAACAGGCCCATGGTCTCCAAAGGTAAACATGAACCTATTTCCTTCCCCTGGGAGGGAGAGAATTTTCGCTTACCATGAGGAAGAGTGGTTGGCTGAGATTCTTTAGCGTGTGGACGGCATCAGTGGTCACAGAGTGTGCCCCAGAGCACCACGCCAGGGAGAAAAGCCATGGCTCATTCACCACATAGAGGTTAGTGGTGATGTTTTTCTCAGCGTATTTCCTTTAAAAGACCAAAAGGCGATAGCCTTTGTTAAGCAAGGAGGTTAATACTTCCTTTGGGCTGAATCAAGGAAAGAAAGCAATTTTCTGCAGAAAAGGCTTGCTTTAGGACCTACATAAGGGATAGTAAGAAAAGCTAGCCAGGCAATAATTAAATTATTCACAATTGGTCAATCCAGAATAGCTGTTCTTCGGAATAGAAGTTCTTTACCATGAGGGTAGTGGAACAATGGAACATGTTGCCCAGGGAGGTGGTGGAAGCTCCTTAAATGGAGACATTCAAAGTCAGGCTTGATGAGGCTCTGAGCAGCCTGATCTAATTGAGGATGTCCCTGCTCCCTACAGGGGGGGGTTGACTAGATGACCTTTAGAGGTCCCTTCCAACCCAAACCATTCTGTGATTCTATGATCTGCTAGAAGCAGTGAAAATATCCAAAAGGTCAAAACTTTGCTCAGCCTTCTGCCATATGAATCAACGTAATGATGTGTTTCTAATCTCCCAATAGTGTAGTCAAAACCATCTCGAAGCTGACTATTCATGTTTGTTACGTTTGCTGCGTCAACTCATCATTTTTCAAGTTCTTACAAGCTATTGAAACTTAGTATGAATGAAATAAGATCATACTCTGTATAATGGTGAAGGAATCCATCATTGATATCAGCATTGTAAATCTACATTGGATCTATCCAGAGATCTACTGAGGATGTCACATCCTGTGAAAATTATTGCTGAGGCTTGTTTTTTTTTTGTATATGTATTTCAATGGTTTTGTGCACTAGGAAGAGCAAAAAATCCTAGTTACAAAAGGAGAGCTGGACAGGTAAGACTGCCTTTTCTTTTTTTGTTTTTCTCATTTTGGAAACTTCTGTAATGAATATGGAGCCTTCCATCAGAGACACGACATTTCCAGTGTGTCACAATCAACAGAGTACTGATAGTAACAGACAAGAAATGAAGTCTCCAAAACACCAGCAACCAGAGGGTGATCATCTTTCACCACAGCATTATACACTTATACTGATGATTGTGGAAGAGCCTTAGGAGGTTAAATAGTTGTTCGTTCTCCATGATTCAGTGTTGGTGGGACTGAGAATGGCATTAATATAAAGACAAGGAATGAGGAGACAGCTGCATTGTTCTACCCAGAAGACCCATAGGTCCTGGTCAAGTAAATATGGACTTGGGGGCAGGAGGAATGTAATTATATATGCCACCTCTTGGCCACACACAGGATCAACAGCAGGAGTGAGCTACAATCCTTCACTCCCAAAACACAACAGGGATGGCCACTTGATCTAAATGAGCTCCTCCCAAAATGCTATAGATCCTGGAGCTGGTCACTGGAGGGAGACATTGCCACACATATGAGGCAAACATAGTCCAGATGCAGTTCATCAACTGCTGGCGGCTGAAACGGCAACTTACCTGATATCTTCGCTGGACATTTCAGTGTAGGCCAGATTGAGTTTGACGATATTGTCCATCAATAGATCTTCAACTGGGGCCTTACTGCCCATTGTCTGCTGAAACCCAGGAGCAACAGACTGAACAAAGGACCTCATGTCATTCTCCAACCATAGGACCTGCAAGCAACAAGAGGACTCAGTGAATTCACAGCAGACATACAAACATGCCCTGTCC
>WEIS01034168.1:0-13894 GCA_013389965.1 Todus mexicanus | reverse complement strand
CCCCCACAACATCATTCTCTCCATCCTTCTCTTGAATATGAATTCAACAGGTGGACTGTTCAGTGAATACANTGGACTAGATGAGCTTTAAAGGTCCCTTCCAACCCAAAATATTGTATGTTTCTATTCTATGATTCTAAACTGGAAGAAAGCCAGCACTATATTGGGAAATGAGCATACAGCCTAGATCTGTGCTTGTTGGATAACCAACAGGGTTACCTGGGCTCACCAGCTCTGAGCAGGAGGGATCTCAATCCATATACAGTTTGTTACCAGCACTGTCTGAGTGTCCTGTGTGGTCATTGCCCTCCTGTGGCCATTTCCAGGCCAGCAAAGTGCAGCGCTGTGTGTGGGGACAACGCTGGAGTCACTCCATGTTGACTTGGGCTGTCCCATCACCAGCATGAGCTTGTGTTGAGAGGCAGCTGCAGGAGATCAGGTGCCTCCTAAAGCCTTCCCCTGCTTTGCTGGACCCAGTCCTAAAGCACTACCGGCAATCAGCTTCTGGTGATCAGCTCAGTTCTCACCTACTCCCTCTGAACTTGTCCCAGCCTTGCAAGCCCCAAGGCCATGTCGGTGTGCTGTTTGGAGACCACCAGCCAAGCTGCAGCAGGACTGATAGGCATGACCACGTGCACTACCTGACCACACCACCACATCCTACTGCTCATCAGCACGTGCCTTAAATCCTCCCATAGGACAGCAAGTGGCTGAAGAGTTGGAGTGTTCCCAGAACCACACGTTCCCCTCCACAGGTCGCTAGTAGTGCAGAATGAGCTGAAACACCTCAGGCCTCCTGTGGTGCTGTAGAGGCAGTGCTGAGCCTCTTGGTCCTGACTTGAAAATACCTCACTTCCCAGATGGAGTCATATCTGCAGCCGTGATCATCATGGGGCCATCTGAGTGTGACTCTGCCAGGAACTCCCACAAGGATTTGGCGATGTTCCTTGACAGAGGAAAGGCAGAGCTGCCATCTCATCCCCACTGCCGGGGAAGAGGGTGGACCAAGCCAGGGCGACACAGCGGTTAGTGCGGTGACACTGATGGAGAATAAATATGAACATCTCAGCAGCTTCCCTCCACAGCCCCAGCTTACACATAGGGATACAGTTCCCTCCAGCGCATCTACTAGCTTTCCACTTGGCCTGCCCCTGAAAACACACAGACACAGGTGAGCAAGCTGTACCTTGGGTGGGGAGTGGGCTTGGCCAGCCAAGCTCATGTCACGAAAAGCTCTGTTGTTGCCAAGCTGGTGGGAGTAAAGTCTCACAGTGGCCAAGGCCTGTAGCTTTGGCCTTAAGTAGATATAAAACTCTTCTGGCCACAGGATAGCCCAAAGCTGACCAAGACCTTTCCTTTCCTAACTGCAGCCTCACTTGTTTTGGCTCCTGTTGTCCTTCCCTGCCCACTGCCCCGGTGCCAGCACGAGAGGGACACTGGGAAACCGTTTTGCTGCAGCCCAGCAGTATCCTTGTTTTGGTAATGAGCCAAAGGCGAGGAGAAGCTGCCTGCTGTGGGCACAGCACTCCACAGGCTGGCACAGTTGTGGGATGAACTCATGTCAGTGCTGGGGCAGATCCAAATAAACCCTGAAGGGCTGGATGTGGTGTCTGTGTCAGGTCCTGGCCACAGGACAGTGCTGCATGGACCCCGGGCTTGGGGCTTCTGCTGTCCTTCAGTTCTTGCTGCAATCTCACCCTTCCTAAACAGCCTGCAGGGTGGGCCACCACCTCTGGACTGGGAGCTGGGTGAGACTTGGGTGCTCAGAGCCTTTCTCATCCTCCAGGGCACTCATCCAGCCCTGCTGGGGACACAGTGGGGGGTACAATGCCTAGGTTTGGCCACGGCAGGGGCCAGGAGCACAGACACCGGGGAGGAACAGCTACTCACAGGGCCTCAAGGTGCATGCTTTCCTCTCAAACAAGCTGTCAGAGTTCACCTCCATAAATAAATAAATACCAGGAGCCTGGTACTTGCTTGCTCCCAGCCATCACAAAGAGGCCAGTGTTTGCAGCCAGGCACCTCCTCTGGCACTGTCAGGGCTTGCTCATTGCCAGGTTGCCAGGGTGTTGCAAAGCCAAAATGTGGGCTGTTCTCCAGGGCATGAGATCCAACACGGAGAGCGTGCAGGGCTGGCTGGGGGCAGAGCCCTCGGGATGCCTGGATGCCGAGGCAGAGCAGGTGCTGGGAATGGGAGGGAGGTGGGGAATTTCCACAGTGAGACAGCCAGCAGCTGAGCCGAGCTCAGAAGTCCCAACGACACAGGGAGATGCAGTGGCCAACCCAAGGTCGGGCTATGAGTCAGCAGCACAGTTAGTGGAGGTGCTGGGCCAGGGACAAACCTACAAACTCCCTGGCGTGTGTAGTAGCATCAGGCAAGGCCTGCAAGGCTGCAGGGCTCCTGTCCAAGGGTGCCATATGAACTGCCCTGTTCCTGAGGACACAGGAGTGAAGTTCAGGGGGTCCTGCAGCCCTTCCCCTCCCCCAAAGCCTGTCCTTTCTCTGGGGAATGGGAGCAAAATGCTGCCTTCATCCGGGGTATCTCATCCAGTCCTGTGTTAAAGGGAGTAAGCAGCTCTGCCACACTTGCTAAGCCCCAAAATCTGCTGTCCAGGGCTGGGGATGCTCAGGTTCTGTGCTGCAGCAAAGGTCAGAAGGCAGCTGAGCACGGTGAAAAAGCAAAACCACAGGACTCCAGGCTGGGGGAGAAAAGAGAGCTTTCAAAATGAGGTTTGGGATCTCCACGACTCTCAGTGTTGGTTTTTATTTCTGTAAGAAAAATATTTGAAGGCACAGTAGTTTCAGGAGCCGTACATGCCTGAAAAGAAACAGAGCTCCCCAGAGCGTGCAGCTCCAGCCTGGCAGCTATGCTCCATGGGGTCCTGTCCCCATGGCAGACCTGAGCTGTAGCCAGGCACAGAGCCACCTCTGCACTGTAAGTGCTCTCTGCAGCTAGAAGACCTCCCAGAGCTGCTGGAGGAGTGGAATTGTGGGCAGGACCGACACATCCCCAAAGGTTGGGAAAGTGGGCCATGCCTGGTCTCCTGTGCACATCACTTTTCTCCTGGTAAGCCACTTGCTCAGGCTGATGAGGGGGCCTGGGGTCTTCCTGTGCTGTGCCTTGGTGTCCTCTGCTGCAAGATGGCTGGGGTGGGAAGGCAGAAAAACAGAGACTAGGGCCCCCGGCCACTGCAGCCATGGACTGCAGCAAGGGCAGGAAGGGAGCTGTGCTCCTAAACCTAGGGCAGGCAGGGGCACCTCAGCCGGGACATCCGACCCCTGGCTTTTGCTGCTACACCAATGAACCAGGGGACCACTATGTCTTAGCTGAGCTACAAGCCTGACCAGCCCTGGGAGATCCACCAAGGCTGCAAGATCTTCAGCTGCCCTGGACATCTTCGCAGGTGCCAGGAATCTCCTGGCTTCCTGCATCTCCACCGGGAGCCTAGCCAGAAGGCGATGAAGCCCAGGTCCATGTGCCCATTGATGGGGGAGGTGAGCAGGAATGCAGCCCCAGCTGTTCCACACCAGGCACTTGGCTGGGGTGAATCCTCAGTCCCCAGTCCCCAGACGTTTCAGTTTCCCATGAGTTCATGGTGTGCTTTATTTGTCTGAGGGCAAAGAGTTTTGCTGTGTCCTCCCATCCACCCCCTGTGTCCTGCTGCTGCTCCGCTCTCCTGGGGTGACCTGGATGCGGGAGGTGCGGTTCAGCCCGGGCGCTGTCAGAACCCACATCTGCCCTTTATGTAGTTCATGACCCCAGGTCTGTTTGCAAAATGAATGTCTGAGTGGTGCCACACCCCTGGCTGACATGGTGTCCTTGCTCAGCTCCATGCTCAGGCGCCCTGCCCACACATACATGTGCATACACACACACACACACACACACAAACCTCCCACAACACAAACAGTGCTCGGGTTACACCGACCCCGGATGCGCCGTTGAGGTGAGAGGCTGCTGCTGGTGGGTCCCTCCCTGCCAGACCTGGTGAGTGGAGGGACCCAGGGAACTGCTCTGCTGCTGGCTTCCCAGAGCGTCACGCAGCTCAGCTGTGCCTGGCTGTGCCCTTGAGAGGAGGTCACTTTTGCAGCTCTCTCAGTCCCTTTCTCCTTCCTGCTGCTTACACTGCCCACCTCCCTGGCCTGGTGCCCTGCGAGCTCTCCCCAGGGCATCCCCCTGCCCCCAGCCAGGGCAGGTGCCCCCAGGCTCTACTCTCGCCACCGTCCTCAGCTCTTGGGGTCCAGGAGCCGCCCTGTCTGATGGGCGCACACAGATCATGGGCTCCTCTGGCTACGGACAAAGGTCTCACAAGGAGAAGTGAATGTACAATGATGTCTGTTGCTGCATTTCAGCTGGAAAAGAGAAATTTTCCAACCATCATCAGGACAGAAGGAGCTGCAAACATTGCCCAGGCAAGCAGCTGCAGCAAGGATCAGGTGTTAAGTCACATAAAAAGGGTGTGGGGTCCCTCAGCTCCTAGAGGCAGAGTTCTCTGCTGCCCCCGCTGCCCTGGCCTGAAAATGGAGCCAAAGACAGGGGGGCCAGACTTTTCTGGCATCTGTCTGCATTCTGGTGGCAGGGTTGGCTCTGCAGCCATGGGGCAGTCATGGAGTAGCATAGGGACAGTGGAACCTGGGAACATTCTCACCTCTCACATTTTTTCCCTGGCTCCTCCTCTGCTTGCTGGAGGCTGTGGCTGAGGCCAAATCTTCTCTGTACAGATCACATGTGGTACCATGTTTCCAGCCCAGACTCCTCCAAAGGGACCTTCTAGGTCAACAGCCAAGAATCTCTCCAACATCCAAATCACCAGCCCAAAGGGTAAAGCGTGGACAGACATGGATGAGGAGACACTGTAGTACTTGGGCTGCTCCTTCGTCTCTTTCCCTTGGATTTTGTTTCCAGAGAAGAGCCTTGGGCTTGCTGAAACCTGTAGATATGCTTTGAGTTACCCTGCCTTAGGCTGGATCCCATCACCCACACTATTTCACAGCCCAGGGGGAGAAGATGGTGTTTGCAGGTTCAACTGTGTTCCGAAAAGCAAAAAGGGGAGAAGAACCAGAGTCCCAGGGGCTGCTACGTGTGTGTGCACAGAGAAGATGTGTGCAAAAATTGGGAGCATGTGTGTACGGGGCTGGGGTGTACATGAGAGAAGCCAGGGGCATACGATGCAGGGGAAGAGGAGACAGCACCACAGCCACCCCAGTGGCACATGGAGTGGACACAGGTTCCACAGGAGCTGTGGCCCTAGCACATCGCAGTGGGAAAAACAGCTATTGGAGAGGAAAAGGAGGGGCAGCTCCCCATGCAGCATTGCCAGGTCTCCATGGTGCCCAGAGGGTCCAGTGACTTGGGATGGCACACCAGGAGGGCTAATGCGCCTGGTCCCAGTGCCCTGCCAGGTCATGGCCCCACCAAAAGGAGTTCGCCTAGTTTAGTGATCAGCTGGCAAAGGAGAGTCTGGGGAGGCCAGGAGGGGGCTTCTAGGGCTGGGGAAATTTAACCCACTGGTTCTCAGGCTGAGGAGGTGACAGTCAGGGGCACAGCAACTGCCAAGAAATGAGGTCCTGTCCCGGGCAGTGGAAGGATGCTGTCACACTGCAAAATCCATCACAGGGGGTTACTGTTCAGGTCAGGCCTCCTGATCTGACCCAAATGTGACCCTTCCTGACTCCAACCCACTTTTCCGGCCTTGATGATAATTATGCCCTGCAGACTGTTCAGCCTCCCTGCCACACCTTGTAGGAGAGGGCAAAGTCTTTCGCTCCTGTGTCCGTGCCCCGTGGCTATACCGCAGTGCCTGGCGGTGGACTCCTGAGCCCCCATCTCCCCTGGGCTCCCGTGAGAAGGGGAGGGGTCTACACTCTGACTGCCTGTCCTGCTCCTGCACCCCCCAACACCCTCAGCTCCCACGCTCTCCTGCGTTTGCCCTGCCTGGGCCCCCGCAGACCTTGAATAACCTGTTCCCACTCCTCCTCTTACCTCATGACAAAGCACCTGGCATGCAGTGAGGAGGGTAACCACAGTGAAATGAGCTCATTGCCAACCCAGGGACAATGCAGGACAACCACAGGCTCATGGGAGCTGCAGCCAAAGGCCCCTTCCCCATCCAGCTTTCTCTGTGGCACACCTTGTGTTAGGTGTCTGTTACCTTGGGATAAACGGGATGGGCGCTCAGTATTTGGGAGCAGGAGCATTAAGCTGGAGACTGTTTGTAAGCTCCGTATCTAGATTCCAGAAGTGCTGTTGTAAATCCAGGGTGAGCATCTGGTCTCCCCAGCACCCTGTGCACTAGCAGTTTAGCCTGGGTGTCTACATGGTGCCAAGTCTCTTTGTGCTACGCTTCCCCCTCAGCCTTGCTCACCTCCCAGCTGCAGTCATTTGCCTTGAACCCTGGCCAGCATGTCTGCCTCATGGTCGACCTGACTGCTGCTTTCATCCAGGCAAGTTCCATCACCCTACCCCTGCTTCCTGGGACCCACATGTCCTGTTCACCCCACAGCCCCAGGGATGCTTGGTGGCTTTTACCTGGGAAAACGGAGATAAATACTAGTTGGTTGATCTGGTGTGTAAATGACCCGCTGTTGTTGGCTTGCTGGGGCAGAGGAGTGCCAGCCTAGCTCTCCATCTGGGCCCCTACTTGGCACTCTCACCCCAGCCTGTGGGGCACCAGGGAGCTTGAATAGCTTCAGAAGTACCCCACGTGCAGGGGAGGTGCAATGTTGGCTGGTCAAGCAGAGGATCTTTGGGTTGCATCTCACAGGCAGGAGAAGCAAGAGGACATTGGACTCTCCCTCTGCCTGAAGGAGAGAGGCACAGCCCACACCTCTGCTTTATTTGCAGGAGGGTCTAGATGTCTACAGTCAGTCTGGGAGACCTGGAGCTGTTTGGCTTGTTTACAAGTGGCTGGGCAAGATACTGAGGCTCGTTGCCTGGGGCTGGAGTGACCTGGCTGGATCCTGGAGGCTGTTTGTGACCTTCAGTTAGCTGCTGAGGCACTGTGAATGCTGGAGGTCTCTGACACCAGGCAAATCGGTCCCTGCAGCTCTGAGCTCAGGTAACAAATAGGTCCCTGGGGACTGAAACTAGGAAAATAAGCAGTGTGCGATCACACAGCCCTTGGACACCACCCAGCATACCTGCAATTGGGCTCTTCTCATTCCTGCTGGGGACACAGCAAGTGAATGGGTGCTAGGGCAGACAGGGTACTGACCAGCACTCCCACAGACACAGACCTGGCATTGCCACCTCTTGTCAAAATACCAGAGATGGGTGAGAGTCCACCCGCGGTCTGCTTGCACCTTCACCATACATTGCTGGGGGTCAATTCTCGACTGTTGGAGGTTCCTGATGCCCCAAATCAAGGAACACTCACCCTATATCCTCAGGTGCCTTTGGCTGTTGCTTCCAGATGGCCCATAGCTGGAGCAGGGCATGGCACATCATCATGATTCCTGGGCCCTGTCAGCACCCTGCAGAGATTTCTGCCCATTCCAAAGTGCTTTTCAACCCACAGGACGTGGGAGCAAGAAGACACAGACTTGGGCATGAGTGGCTGGCCACAGTGGGGTGAGAGGGGTGTGGGCTACTTCTACAGGTGATGGGAATGGGATGTAAGTGCAACCTGAGCTACCATCATGGTGGGGGCAACCTGTCTGAGAGTATGTGTGTTCCCACGGGTGAGGAGTTGTGTTGAGGCTTGTGTGAGTAACTACGTGTGGAACTGCTCACGCACCTGAGTAACACGGTGTCTGTGTGCATGCCTGCAGCTCACACTGTGCATCCACCTGTGTGTGTGTGCAACACGCTGTGCGTACCTGTGTGTAACTGAGTGTGTCCATCACCATCACACTGTGCATGTGTCTGGGTGTGTATCTGCACTCGTGGCTGTTCAGGAGGGTAGCACACTCTGCACGCATCAGTGTGCATCCATAACTGCCTGTGTGCACGTGTAACCCTCTGCGTGTGCAGCACGAGTGTGGCACTGAGTGTGCTGGTGGGTAACGTGCCACAATGCAGGATATCCCCCCCCAGCAGTGTGCTGACCCCCAGTTTCCCTCTGTGGCAGGGGCAGAGCTGTCCTGTCCCTGCAGGGTAGCACTGCTGGCCAGGGGCACCACTCCTGCCCGCTGCAGCCGCACAATCCTCGGCAGGGCCCCGGCAGGTTGGGGCAGGCAGCGGGTGCCGGCAGCTGCCCCCACCCTTGCTTTACCTGTCAGACAGGTGGGGCTGGGTGCCTGCCACCATCTGCCACAATCACTTCTGGGAAGGGAGGATGCCGTAGGGATGTGTCTCAGCACAAAGACAGGGACCTGCCTGCAACTAGAGTGACCCTTGGGACCTGTTCTCTGGGACGACTTGGGAAGGGGGTCCCAGTATCAGGAACCCTGGTAAACCTCACGGCTGGAATGTGCCCAAAGAGAGGGGACTGCAGCCCACAGACACTCAGCCCCTCTGTGTGCCCATCTTCCTCTCCTGTGCTCAAAGAACCCCTCAAAGAATCCCTGAGGCACATCTGGGGACCCTCTCCCATCCTATTGGGGTGAGGAAGGTGAAGGGCTTCCTTTGCATGTCCTAGGAAAGTCAATGCCCATCTGCCCCTATAAATCCTACTCAGACCATCCTGGCCACTGGCAGAAGCTGGCCTGGGGCCGGACACCTGTCCATCCTAGTGGCCCTGTTGCCTGCTCTCACCCTGGCTCCTGACAAGGCCAGCACCCCAGGAAGGCATCAGCTGGAGCCTGGTGCAAGACAGAGCCAGGTCTTGCTGTGCTCAGCTGAGTAGGCTGGGAATTTACAGGGAAGACAACTGGGCCACCCAGCAGCTCTGGCATCTCCGTGTCTGGAAGGCTGTGTAGATCACCTGATGGGCACTAGCCAGGCAGTGGCCACTGTATCATATGCTGCTTATACACCAGAAAGCATTTTGTGTCACTAACACAGAGGCTGTCCTCAGTTCAGGTGAAGAGATTGTCCAGGTGTGGTATGGTGCTGGGGCGTGCAGATCTCATCGGAACAGCACAGCTGGTGAACATGCTTTATGGTCCTGCAGGACCTGGCCTTAAAATCCCCATCCCCCATCAAGCTCAGCAGCACCTCCAAGCACCGGGCTTCTTATCTGTTCAGTCAGCTGGCCCCCTAAAACATGCCTTGTGTAAT
This sequence comes from Todus mexicanus, assembly GCA_013389965.1. Taxonomy (NCBI): domain Eukaryota; kingdom Metazoa; phylum Chordata; class Aves; order Coraciiformes; family Todidae; genus Todus; species Todus mexicanus. Next base: position 4,734 of record WEIS01034168.1, on the reverse strand, counting down.
GGCAGTGGTGGAGGTGGCTTCTACAAAGCATGCTCTGAAACTCAGCTTATTTTAGAAAGGCCTGGAGCAATGAGATCCTCTTGTAGGAACCACCCTTTGCCTGAGAGCAGGCACAGGCACGGACTTGCTTGCCTGCAGTCCTGAAGGCAAAAAAATAGAGGAAAGCCTGATCTCTGGAGAGCCTGAAGATCCCACAGGAGCTGCCACTACGTTACTCCATGATGACAGTACCTCATCCAGCTGAGACTGGCATCTGTGGTCTGGACACTGACCACCAGAGCTTGCCAGAAGATTGGGGTCACCTTGCCCTGGGATGTGTTGTGACAGAAAAGACCCTGCTGCCCTAGGGGTCAGTCCCCTGAATGAAGAAAGCCTAATCAAGATTTACCCCTCAGCCAGGTTGATGTGAAGGTGTGAAGGCTCTGTATGGCAATGACCAGGACTAGGTTCTCAGCTGATTTCAGTCAATATCTTCATCTCCCCGGTTCACCCCATCCTTTGGAGACAGTGTGAGCTCTGCCACCTCCATGCCAAGCAGACCTTTGCCCTGGGGCTCTGGAAGAGAGCGCAGCTGATGCAAGAGCATGTCTCGTGCTCCGTGGGTGTGCCCGCAGTTCAGCAGGGCACCACCACCCTTCTATCTGCGATACAGACTCAGAAGGCACCTGGAAATTTCTGATGTTTGTGGCCAGTGACAGGATACATCGCTTGGGCTGGCGAGGGTCACCCTGCCCTGTGGCACAGCTCTGCTCCCTGGTGCTGCACTTCTCTAGGAGCTTTGGAAGAGGTTGAGCTGGGGGTGTCCCCACTGACACAGCCATCAAGTTCAGGGTCCAGAAGGCAGGCAAATACCATGCTGTACCACACCATACCATACCACGCCATACCATACGGTACAACAGGCTAGACACTTCATGAGTCATGTCTTCCATCTCTGCTCACTGACCTCTTGAGCCCTACCAGCAATGGATACGGGAGAGATATGACGATCCCATCCATCGCCATGGCAGTCCTGACCTCCCTGGCCCACCAGAGAGTGATGTGCTGACCATGTGATGGTTTCCATTTCCCCCCGAGGTGCTCTTGTAACATCACTGACCGTCAGCAGCCCTCATGCCATACCTGGTGCTGGAGGCTGAGAACCCCTCAGAGCTCTTGGAGCACTGAGAGAGAGAGATTTCACTCTCCATCCACACCTGATAGACACAATAAAATGCTTGGTAAATGGTTCCCCATGTGCCTGGCTTCTTCAGGCACCCATGAAGGTGGAATTGCAACAAGGTGGTTAGCTCCTGTGTTCCAACTCTCATCATTCCCTTGCATCTTACCTGAAACCTTTCAGACCCAAGTGCTCCTCATCATCCTTCCCTCTCTACCATCTCCTTCCCCTCTTCCTTCCTCTCTGACTGCGTGTTCCCGTGTTCTATCGCAGGGTGCTGGCGCATTTCAGCAGGGGAAGGCAGGGAGCTGGGACAGCCTTGCTCATACCCCTTCATGCTGCAGCAAGGCAGGTGATGTCAGGAGGATTGTTCCAGACACACTAGCTTTCAAAACTATGGCTTTCAGAGTAGCTCAGTGATCAGTGCCTTGCTGAACTGGGCCCAGAATGAACCTAAAATAGTTTGGTGGGCTCAAACACCTAAATCTACTACCTAGATTCCCAGATGAAAACTTGAAGGTGATCATGGGGCCGCTGCTAGGCGGGAAGGGAGCAACAAAAGGAGAAGGTCAGGGCTACTGCAGACCTCACTGTGAAATGAGTCTGCACAAGCTGGAGGAAAGAAAGTGTCAGATAGGATCTGAAGCCCCTGAGTTGGCACAGCTCTGTCCCCCACATCCCACAGCTGCAGTGTCTGCAACTGTCCTTGTCCCCATGTGCCCCATCACCAAGCCTGGCAGAAGCCTTTGCAGGACATAGGGCTTTTGGGACCACACATCTTGATGCGCCGACAGAGGGCTTTGGGGTTTGTTTCTGCATGACCAGATCAGCAGAAAGCAGGAAGAATAGCTAGAGCTGCATGATCACCCTTGAGAGAAGGTAGGAGATCTCAGGAGGCATTGGTTTATTGAAGTGAAATGTATGTGTGACTGGATTTGGGCTACAGTAACCCTGAGCAGCCTCTTTCGGCATCTGCCAACCTGCCACAGATGCCATGAGCTCGACTGGGGCCTTCAGGTCATGCTCCCTCATTCCTGGACTTTCCAGTTTGCGCTCACTGCCCAGTGACTGCGTTTGCAAGCTGGTGCAGTGCCAGACTCCATGCTGTGTTTGGTGGATAATAAAGGGTAGAGTTGGCCAGGAAACAAGAATGCTATGAATGTCTCTTTTTGTTTCATAATGCAACAGGACTTGGATTTTTGGTGGCAGTGCTGGAGGGAAGAGAAGGGAGGAAGCTGAGAGACATCCACCCAAGAAGATCCACCAGTAGACTGGGATCTTTTTTCTTCTGCAGGAGGGGAAGCATCTGCTCAGGGACCATGAGCTGGAGAGGATGCAGCGATGCCTCTTTGTGGGTGGGAATAAAGCTTTGGTCTGGGAGCAGATCCGCTGGTCGGTTCCTGAGGAGCAGGGACCAGCCAACGTGGCCAGCAGGAGCCACACGTGCAGCAGAGCCAAGCTGCATGCAGAGCGCAGGGAAGCAGCAAGCACAGAACAGGACAGATGGGACTCCCATGATCCCTCCCCATGAGTTACAGGTCAGCTTCTGCTTTTCTCCAAGGCTACAGGGAAAACATCTTGTGCTGATTTACCATGAGGACTACTAGAAGCCAGCTGTTTGGGGAGCCTGGATCCTCCAGTGCCATCCTCGATGTGCTGGCATGCTGTGGAGGCAAGCAGAGGATGTCCTAGTACAGACTCCAGGAGCTCTGGTGGAGGTAGGGCGCGGGTGGGATGCAGAAGCTTGAATGCAGTGCTGACCACAGGGAAAGGGGTAGGTGGGCACAGGCTGGCAGAGGCATGAGGTTGATGCAGGGTGGTAGCCCCATGCCCTGGGGGTGCTCCCCTGAATGACCAGCCTGCTGACTGCCTTTTGTCTCCGGTTCCAGGAAGCCACCACAGCAGCTTCCACATTCCTGCAGCAGGAACAGCCACTCTCTTGTTTAACAACCAAACAGCCTAGGGTGTAACACCTGAGTTACCACCAGCGGGTAGCTCCCCTGGACAAGCCAGACACCCACAGGGCAGCTACTGCTGGAAGCAGTTATCAAGGAAACTGCTCAGCTATGAGCCAGTTGGGAACATTGTCTGGGAGCCCAGGTAACTGTTGTTAGCCCAGGGAAGAGGGAGGCAGCCCTGGGGGGTCTGCGCAGTCTACGTATGTCAGCCCAACCCTGAAATTGGGCCAAGTTTGAGCCTGCTGTTGCAGCACCCTGCTACAATCTCCTGGCAGTACTGTCCTTCCCAGCTCCTACCTGATATCTACCCCTCGGGCAATAAACCTGCCCTCCATGTCACACCTGAGCTGCAACCCCCTCTCATGTAATTCAGCATCCAAAAGTGCAGGTATGTAACACTGCCACCTCTCCCAGCACGTCTCCCAGCAGCATTCACCTTCCCGCCGCCAGCACAGCCCCTAAAGTTCCATCTGTGAGATGCCTCCCAGGACTGCAGCCTGTGGCTGTGCACCTTGTCCTGTGCACGCTTCACTCCCCTTGTGCAGCGTGGAGACACCCCCCCACACCCACACGTGCAATGCCCTTGGTCCCCGAGGTGTACCCAGCCCCCAGCTCAGGGGATGTGAGATCCTAGAGCTCAGCCCCTCCTGCCATGGTGGCTGCCCTGCTCTGCCATCCCCATGCACCAGCCTTGGCTGCTCCCAGGAGTGTGCAGAGGGGGTCCCCCATCATGAGGGTGCTTCTCCACGCATATTTATGCCGGTTATCACTAATTTGGCTCATTTCTGCAAAAGCACCCAAAGCGTTTGAGCAACCCAAACTGCCTGACACTTTTTCTCTCTAATAATTTCCCTGACAGAGTCTGGGTACTCTGGAGCCTGATTCTATCTGTGCCGAATCCTGCACACCTCCTCCAAGCACAGCCAGTCCTGGAACCTGGGAGATATTAGCTTGGGAGGCATGAAGTAAGCCTGGGGCTCGTCAGGGACTGGCAAGGGCAGTGCCAGATGGAATCCAGCATGGAGAGGGCTTCTTGTCACAGCTGCAGAAGTTCAACTGCAATAAACATCTCCCAAAGGCTTCCAAGGCCGTTTGTCCCTGGGTATTTTTTTGAGAACCAGATGTAACAATTTACACACTTCTCTTTCTTTCTGCAAGCTTGTTCCCGGAGTCTGAAGGGCTGATCCCCAGCTTGACCAGGGATCCCAAGATCAAACACACCAAAGATGTGCCCCACTAAAGAAACGTTTCCCCTGAGGAAAGCGGACTTCGGATATTTTGAGCCAATCTCCCTTTTCGGTCAAGTGCCACTTTGGTTCCAGACCTGGGCTCTCTTCTCCTGTCATCCCTGTGTATTTGGGGCCGGTGTCCATTCTTGTGCTACTGGGAGCTCCCTTGTAGAATTGCAATAGGAGGGCAGCTGGGACGCCACATCTCCAGTCACTCCTGGGATGTGATTCAGTCCTGCTCCACTACTTTGCACAGGAGGGTAAGAGAGGGTGAAAGTACGTAGGGAATTTGGGGAGCTTGAAGAAAAGGCAGTGGGAGTGGGAGGGAGATTGGGAGATCCCAGGGAGATGGTCTCTGCCTTCCACAGGCTGCCCCCATCCCCACCAC
>WEIS01034164.1:255-16249 GCA_013389965.1 Todus mexicanus | reverse complement strand
GCTCTAAAGCACTTCAAATCTTTTAGGCATAGCACAGCACTAACTGCATGTGGTAGACTTGATTTCTGTACAGTATCTCTGAATCAGCCTGTGTAACTGGAGTCTGAACAATGTAAGGAGTGCACATATTTCATGTTATGTAGAAATACAATAAGTAATAATAATAATAATAATAATAAGGAACCTGCTGCATAACCTGGTTTCTTTAAAGGGAATTAACTTGAGGAATATAGGGGTACTACTTTTCCATGCTTCATAATTTTATATTCAGTTGATAACTTAACTTACATGCTTTCATTACCCTAGTGTGGGAGGGGCATGGCCTCAGAAAAGATCCAGAAAATTACAGTAAGAAAATGTAATGGTAGGGACAGGAATGCCTCCATTACAGAGATGCTGCTGCTTCTGCACAGTGCTTCCAAGTCAGTCTCAACCCTTTTCTGAGTCACATCACTAAGTGTTTCTGGGAGAGGCTGGCATCTGTAGTTCCAGACAGCTTTCAGTCTTCTCCTTTCTAGTTGTATGCTGGTTCTAGCTGGTAGACTATAGACTTAAACCTGGCTGAGTGCAGCTAAATACATTTTTTGGACACAATTATCTAATTCAATAGTTTGTATTCTACAGACAGTTTTCTTTGCATTCATTTTTTAACATATATTAGAATTCAAAGAGCCTGAAGGGGGGGAAACTGAGGACATTTTTGTATAATAAGGAAAGTGACTTTGGTATCATTGTTTGCAAGAGGAGGAAAAAAGACCTACACTCCAAAATGAATCGCATATAGAAACCTACATTTGCAGTTGCAAGTAAAGAAGATATTTAAGGTTTTGTTCATGGAAAATACAGTGTAGCTTCCACTACTTAGCTTCATGTGTATAATATGCAGTCTTACTTGAAGGTCTCTGTTGGGGTGGAACAGCTTCTCTTAGAGTATACAAAGCTTAATATTACTGTCTGGCACACATCCTGCTGAAGGACCTGGGAAGTGTCAGAAATTTGGTTTCCCAGGCTGAAACTTCTGTTTCTTGCTCGTTTGTATGGGAGATCAAACAGCACATGCTATACGGGCATTTCTGTGTATGCTGTAGACATCATTCTTTATTGTAGTGTTTCTGCACCTTCTTTAATCTAAAGGGATCTTACAGACTACAGGAAAGCAAGAGAAGCCAATGTGGAGCGAACTTGAGCAGACACTACATGATTTTCATCACTGGTTTCTTCTAAGGAGCAGGCCAAGAGCTGAGCACTGCAGAGATGCAGTAGCAGCCCCTGTTATTCTTGCATCCATTAACACTGATGGAAGTTGTTTGCTGCTCCCTTCGGTGGAAAAAAAAAAGATTGTGGCTAATACCTTCTGGTAATAAATTTTTAGCCTGTAGCGACAAGATGCATGTAGATGTTTAGTATAAAAATTAAATGGAAGTTGAAGTTAAAGAGAGTGGAGACTGCTCAGTCCCTGTAAGGCAGCTGATGCTCTATTTCTTTACTGTTCCTTTTCTCCTCTGCCTCTGGTTTTGAAATGCTGCAAGGGAAGATTCAGAAGCTTGGTAGTTTTCCAGCCAGTGGGCTGAAGTAGTAGCTGCACTGAAGCAATTCCTTAGCTGTAGTTTCTGAGCCCGTGGTTCAGAGCTGGTGGATGTTCTCATTTTGCTACGTTAGATGAAAGTTTGTTTTTCAGACTTGGTACAAGCAAGAAGGACTTCACCTATAAAGTGAAGGTGTTTTCATTATGTAACTTCTTTTATAACTCTTTTTCTATTTATATGAAATGTAATCACTCTGCAAAATTGGCAGTCACCTAAAAAAATTCTGTACAAAGGCACTTTGTTATTTTAACTATGTAATACACAGTTGGATTATTTCAGACACATACAAACCAATTTAAAATAGAAAACTAATAAATGTTTTCCCTTAAATCTATTGATATTTATTGACTGATAGCTATGCATGAATTCTTACATTTTTAAGGAGAAAAATTATTTCATGCTTTCAGTTATAAAAAAAAATGTTTAATAATCTTCATTTGTTTGACTCAGAGCTGGCTCTCTTTATCAGAGATTTGCTGTCTTATTTTTGAAAAGCCTATTGTTTGCCTCAGAAATGTTCTCAATAGAGCTTTAACAGGAGACTAAATTTGAACAGCCAGAAATATTTGAGTATAAAGTGTACTCGTTCTTACTCTAGATTGCTTAAACTTGAAGATCTATCCTCTCTCCTTCTGCAACTTTAGCCCTTGAGTTTATTCCCTAGTAGCAAAATCCTGTATGTGTTTCTAATTCTCTATTGCCATCATTATTATTTGTGTACTTACACACATCAAAATTTACTTCTACGTCTATTTTAAGAAATCTAATTTCTTTCAACTTGTAGGGAGACAAAAGTTCCATACTCAGATATTTTATACGCAGACTGTTCTAAAAATATTCAGAGTATGAGATTGTTACTGTTCTTGTATTAACTTCCATTTGATGAAAATAATGTTTACTTATTCCTTAGTAATTTTGAGTTATATAAATCTAGTTTCTGGTTAAGAAACAATAGTCTTACATATGCAGAAACAAGAGAGGACTGAAAGAAAGCTTGAAACCTTATGTGTTGTTCAGACATGGGTTTTTTTACTCTGTTTCCTGGGGTTTTCTGTGTAACAGTGCATGAAGGAATGCACAGATGTAGGAAACATGCTGAATTATCTGGGCAGTTTTTCCTAAACGGTACTTTTGTTCTAATCATAAATTTTGGAAACAAAGAAAAAAAGGATATGCACTTTTCTTGATGGTCCTAGCTCATAAGTTTAAAGGAAGAGGAGCAAATGCCCAAATTCTATGAAAGCTTGCTAGCTTGGGGACCAGAAATACTGTAGTCATTTCATTGTAAACTGTGCTGAAACTAAGCTCAGCCCATGGAGGGGTTTCTGAATCAGCCTGGATCCAGTGGATCCAGCTCAGATCCCTCTGCACTATGATCCTCGTACTAAGGTTTGCTTCTGCTGTGCTAGCTCAAAGAGCATTTGTGTGCATGGACTAAATACACTTATATTTATCCTTGAGACTTGATAAACCCTTGACGTCACTACTGACTCTATATGGAGCCAGAGGTTCGACTACAGATCTCCTGAGGTCCCATCCAAGCTGAATTTCCCATGGTCCTATGAATATGGTGAGGCCACTAAGGACTCGCACATTCTAATGTGTGATGAATCCTGTTTGGGGGACAATTCATTAATCTGAAAATGAGCTAAGCTTTTTTAACTGAATAATTCTTTGGTGAATTATGGCAAGTAAAACGATTGTTTAATTCAGGCAGGTACAGTGTCTTCTGAACAGAGTTGGTGCTGAACAATCCTGATGCTCAACCTAAATGAAGGTGATTGTGAATAAGCAAGTCCCAAGAACAGCCAGTAGTAACGTGGCTCGTTAGTGTGCTACAGCTGATGCTTTATGGTAGTAGTTTGGCACATCGCATCCAGTAAAATAATGATGTGCTAACTGTTTACTACTAGTCCAAGTGGTTGGCAGCTGTAATAACACGAACTAATAAGAGGACTGTGTAGCTCATATGTCATTGAATAAATGAAAGTTATTATTGCTTAGCAAGGTAAATTTAATATGCAGGGAAGCTGTATGCAGTAAAGCAAACTATGATTACAGTTGTAACAATGTCATTAATATCCAGGCAGCATAAAAATGGAATTGTATGGCTAACTGTATATCTGAAGTATAAATCTAAACTAGGTCTATTAGTCCAAATATTTGACCAATCACCTGATGATGATGACCAGGCACTTAATAGTTGTGTGTTCCCAGCCTGCGCACAGTTGAGAAATGTAGCAGTTACCATTCCTGCCCAAATCCAAGTCCTCACCTTGTCCCAAAGCGTTGAATAGAGAAGGAGCAGGGAAAGTGCAGACTGACCTTGCGAGGGAGCCAGATGTCAATACACTGTGTTTATTAGCTGTGAGCACTGCTTCCTGACACGCTTTAGCCCACGTCACGTCATAGGGCTGCTGCCTGTGGGAGCTTCCCTTTGCTCTGCACTGATCCAGCTCGCCAGCAGCACCAGCACAGAGTAGGTGATGGGAATGCAGTATATGGAGAGGAGCAGTGACCTTCCCCTTCTACCGTACCAAGGCAAGTGCCCCAGGATAAGCAGTGCTACGGTCTTTATATCTCCTCTGTATTCCAGGCAAATAATATTTTCTTCTTTCCCCCGCCTGTCCCTTCCCCTGCTAAGAGGCAGAAGCCTCTGTGTAAATTAAAAATCTTATTATGCAAACTCTGAATCATCATCAGTTTCTACTGAAGAATATTGTAGACAAAGGAAATAGACCCTTCTGATGATTTTTTTTTGTGTAACCTATGTATGTCAAAATATGAATTGAAAACAAAACAATTTGCCAAATGGGATTGTTTTCCATTGATCGCCCACCTTCAGAAAAAAAAACAACCAAACAACAAAACAAAATATTTTGAACTAAAATTAATGTAACTTTACATTTTTATATTTTCAAAATGAAATATTCCGAGCTTTCATTAAAAATCCCCTTTTCTTCCAGTTATTTTCTGAAGGAGAAAAATCCTAAACTCAAAATACAATTATTTTAAAAAGATAATGACTTTGAACCAAAATTAAGATGGAGGGGGCAGACACAGTTAAAAATTTTCCACTTTTGAGGGAATATCTCAGTAGTTTAGACCTTTCACTGACCTGAGAAAATAATTTCTTACAGCGCTTTTCACAGGAGTTTCTAGAAGACAGAATCTTGCATGTCTTAGACTTCTTTTAAAACCCAACCCCAAATGTATTTTCAGATGACTGTGCAGCCATGGTAAAAGGTGAGATCGATGTCTACTGCGGCATGAACCATGCCGAAAGCTTGGTGCTGGACACTTTATTAGTAGTTGGATCTTTTAGACACCAGTAATTTTGACTAGCGGTGCACGGAAACATAAGAAGGCAGTGCCTGCCCCAGAAAAATGTCTTGTCCGTTTAGGTTGGCAAGAACATGTGGCAAGGCAGTGGGATAGAAAGGGGAAAAATGATGTGTCAAAAGCTCTGAGAGGGCTGTGAGCAAGAGGCACAAACAGCACCAGAGCCTAAGTATCGGTCTAGGCATGTACCGCAGCAGTTCTGTCTGAATAACTGCAAGACTTGAAATGGGGAGAGGGGAACAGAGCTGCTTTTCCCTACAGGCTTTACACTGCATGTTTTGGCTCTCCTGTCACTTACAGGAGAATTCTCTCATCATTCTTGCATCACTTTCTTTGTGCTTTTTTTAGAGCAGGCTGTCTTTTGAATCCTGCAGTGTGGCAGACTTTTTTGTGAGGAAGGATAGGTGTGTTTGTTTTCTTTGGGAAATAATGCCTTTTTAAAAACTTCAAGTTACCTTTTTGCATCTAATTCAATTTCTCTTATTGTTTCCTTCACTATACCAGGTGCTTTTATTTTCTCTCCTTCACCACCACCACCCTTCACCCCCATCCTCCGTCTTTTTTTCCAGAATTTCTAGCTGCTACTGGCCCTAATCTTACCTTAGTGTGGAGGCCCAGCAGCTGTGTCCAGCCAGGCAGGAGGAAAAGAAAGAACTGAACTAATGGCACACCTGGCACTGAATAGGGTGCTCAGAGGCTGCCTGGAGGCTGTTTGCCCCGAGACAAGAGGTTACATAACGGGGATCAGTCTCTGGACAAGTCTGATCCCTTCTGAAATAAAACCTGGAAAGGAAAGCTCTCCTTCATAGTATGAAGTGCTTTGATAATACTTTCAGGACGCTAACATGTTGCTACTACTGCTGGCTTCACTGAGGAGAAAGGGACAGAAATTTCTAGCCTGTTTCCTAAACATACAGAGAACCATTTCTAGATAGTTTTGTAAACAACATAATCCACTTAGCTTGTTGATTTTTTTCTGTGGTTTGGGGAGATTACTACTAGGTTACTTTCCTTTTCTGATGAAGTTTTCCAGAGATCTTCACAATAGGCTCACAATTTGTAAGGCTTTTTGTGTTTGGAAACTGTGACATTTGTGTATATAGGTGTTAGGTTGTTTTAATCTCACAAGAATTCACAGACATGGGCTCAAGTTAAAATAATCAGCTCAGCCATACTCCCAGGCAAACTGTAAAACTGTACTTGCAGGTGTGGCTTGTATAAAGCCAAATGTAATTGCTAGAGAAGTCAGCAGGAAATTGTACGTGAACCAAGTTCACAAACGGCTGCAGTGATTAGCAGCATGACTTTTGTACGTCCTACTGTTCCCCTGCAGAAGGGCTTAGAATGGTCCTAGAACCTGTCATCAAAAATTTGTCCTATTATTGCAAAGGTTGAAGTTGTCCCATGTAGAATAGTACTTAAATCACAGTCAGTAGTCTCAAGCTTCTTATTTTCTTTAAAGTTAGATTTGACCAAAATATTAGCAACCAGCGTGGCTTTTTCCTTTGCTTAACCACAGGGTACAAAGCTCAGGTTTTGAACTGCTGCTAATCTGTTGCTGAATCCCACTGAGGAGAAAAGGTCGCTCCATAATGCTTTCCAAATAAGTCTTTAAAATGAGAAAGCAGTGTGTTTATTGGGAAAATATACAAAGATCTTGTTGTCTGATATTAAATGTGAAAGTTTTGCATTAGAAACAGCTTGTGGAGCATGAGGTTGTCTGTGCTGCAGAACTCTGGAGAGTCAGAAATTGTTACTTTGGGAGATCAACAGCATAGTCATGGTTTTGTGACAAAACACCAAACTGCTGAGGTTGGGAGTGTCATTTGTTGTTTTGTTCTTCAAATCTTGTCAAGAATTTGATAATGGAGTGTGTTCGGGAATGTTTGCACAGAAAAGTAGCTGTGGAATCTTTATAAAGAGGGCTTTTTGTTTGTTTTCAAGAAAACTCTTTATAGCTCTGAAGTTTACAAGGATTTTTGCAAGTAAATTGACCTGCTGAAGCAGAGATTGGTATTTATAAGATAAAAATCTGTGTTAGTAGCATTGCAGAACATTTTTCTTCCCTAAAGCCTTATTTGAATAGCCAAACTATTTTATATATTAACAATTATTTTTATATGATTCTTCTTCCACTAATTCCTGACTAGAGAACTATTCTTATCTTTAGTTTGCTGGCATTAGCTGTGAAAATCAGGACTGTATGTAGGCAGGAGCTGAAGAGAATATTCACCCGTGTGATTCCCATTGATGTTAGTAGAATAACACAGCAAACTTCTTTAGAAGCTGGCACCTGAGCCCAGGGAAGTCAGGGTATGTGTTCCCTGACAGGTCTTGGAAAGTTCTGTCTTCTGGTGTGATCAGCATTCCTAGATAGTTACATGTCCTCTCCGGCCATCAGGGCAGCAGGAACTGGTTGCAGTCAAGATCTCTCTGCGAAACTACAGTAATTACCTGCAGTGTCAGTAAGACAATGCAATGCGCCGAACAACGTGCTGCTGCTGAGAGAAGAGGGTGCCAAGCACATTGCTGGAAATGCCCACGGCTGACTGCTGAAGGCAGCAAAGAAAAAGGGGTGTTCTTTTTAAAAAAGGTCTGAAACTTCTGCTGTGTTGTAGAAATTAGGGACACTTACACTGGATGAACTTTGGAAACATGGCTGAGATATTCATACTGCAAATAAACTAATTTTTGGAAGCCTTTGGGAAGTTAATGTGTTCAACAGATACCTGCAGCTTTCAGATACATCTGCACAGTTAACTTTTTTCCCATGGTCTTACACAAAATGTTGAACTGGTGCCTTTGAAAACTAATAAGGAGAAGAGTACAAGCACATCTGTCTTGCTGGTTGGCTGCTCCAGAACAAAGTAGTTCCGAGGCACAGTGAAATGCAGTCATTGTTTAGTCTTATCACTTTCATGCCATATGTTCACTTACACGGTTCAAACGGTGACTGTATAAGATTTCTGCAGAGGATGGTGTGGAACTGTGTAAAGGGCTTCTCACGAGCGTTTGTGGTAACCGCTGAACTTGGGACTCAGATGTACATTCCATTTTGCTTATGCCACTTTTTTTACAATAGGTTTCTAAAGCAATTAGAGCACATTTTGCTTCAGAAATGTTAATTGTAAAGCCCTGATCGCTACAGACTGTGCACAAGGTACTCGGTAATTCCATCTAGGATCTGTGGAACTTGATGGTAGAGCAAAACCACGCAGCTAAACGTCAAGAATGATACATTAGTATAAAGTAAAACCTCTGCTGCCTAAATGGCCGTGCTTTGCCACATAGCTTTCGTGTGTCTTGCTTAGCTGGGGTAAATACCTACAACTCTGAACATGCTATTGCTTGATTGCTGCATAGTTCTTTCCAGCAGAAATCTGCTGTGTTTCTCTTCAACAGGTATTGCTGAAACTTCTGAAAGACTAGTAAACATGTCTCATATGAACCATAGTCAAGGCAAGCATATTGGTGGTAAAAAAAAATGTATTTTGTGGTTATTTTTTGTTGTGTTTGGTTTTTTTCCCGTGTTTGTTTTAAAAATTTTATAACTGGAAGATGCTGAAGTGTGGAACGTCTCAGTCATGGCAGAAACAAATAGCAAGGTTGAGTGAGTGATACAACTGGAAATACAAAACAAAAGTAATGCAATTTACTTGGCTTTTGTGACTTACACTCATCAGGAAAATCTAAGGCGTTTATTATGTATGACAAATGTGCTGGTGAAACAGGCTTGGAAACATAATTTTTGATTGCTGTTGGGAATGCTGTACTAGATTTGATGGAAAACATTTGCCAAGAGCATAATGAGAATTGCTATGCCATTTAATAGATGCTTCAAAGATGCGGTGGGGTAGGATGGGATGTGGGGGAACTCTATTAGGGCAGTGGTTGCTGCAAGCCCAGTGATGCTAGGCTGCTAAAGCCATCTGTCCCTTTATCTTCTGATCATCTTATTTGCAAGATTTGTTTAGATAGTTTTAGAACCTGCAGTGCTTGAATGTGAAGGATCCTGTCACTCTATGGGTTTTTACAATGTGGTGAGAGAATTATCCATTAGCCAGCTGACTTGAAAGCATCATAAAAAGCGATTATTTTTTTTTCTAGTGCAGATGGTAGGTGAACTCTCTCACAGTATGTTTCACGTATATTTACCAACTGGTATGCCTAAACCAATGACAGAGTTTCCTGATTATATGCATCTCTTCTGAGGGCTGTATGATTACAAGGCGTAGGACATTTCAGCAACTGGTGAGACATATTTTCAGGGGATATTTACTAACTTTTGTATGTAAAATTTTGAAGCGTGGTACTGGATTTCTTTTAAATATCGTTGCTTATTCTTATTTACAGTACACTCTGTGTGTATGACAGCTACCTGTGTTTTTTCTAATAGCATCTGACAGACTATCATGAATAGACAGCCTCTGGTCATGAGCACAAATCTTAACATCAAGGCTGCAGAAAGAATGTTTTGAATATCTAAGAGATCACTTCTGTTTCTTCACCTGAATTTTTGTATATTTGTTGGCTCCATAGAAGGGAATTGTCTCTTTCATTGCAATTCTAAAATACAGTAAGATTTGAATATGGATTTCAGTTTGAAAGGGAATAGTAACATTAGGCTGAAGGAGGGCATTTTTTGAAGTGGAAGTAACTGTAAAGAAGACTGGCAAATTACTGAAAGAATGGCATGCAGAGAGGTCGAAAAAAAAGAGAAAAGACTTAAGAGATATAATCAAGCAAGTTTAAAGGGGTAAAATGTCTAATGTGAAGGACTGGTGATTTCTTTTAGCCATGTTGGCAATAATAACAACAAGTTTCTCATGGGCAGTCTCTATCAAATTTAGACATTGACAAATAGTGCTGTTCTTTAAGTTGAATTTGCAAGGCCCAGAGAACAAATTGATTATTTTGTAAGTCTAGAGGTCTACTAGTAAGTAAATTATGTGATTTAGATATTCTGCGTGACTTTACATCTAAGATGGTGTAAGTCTTAGAATTCTCCAGTGTGAGGAATGAACAAATAAAGTCAACATTTGTTGAGTGAGAAGGCTTCTCTGTGTTCTTAAAGTGCTTCATGGGCTGGCTATAACTGACTGATGTGGCCTATCAGCTTGCACAACAAATATTCTTCTTTGGAGCAGAAGGGTGAGGGCACCAGGTGCAGGAGAAAATGGGACTTCATTTCTTGGTGTGATTGTTTAGTAAAGAATGGTGACAGACATATACAAAACTCAAGATACAAAACTAAGGTGGCACCTGTTGCTGTGCTGCTGTAGTATTTTGGTGGTAGAAATGCCATCTCCTTATTGCATTTGAGAATACTTGTGAAACTATGTGTTTAGCTTGCTATCAGCATCCCACTCTTCTTACTGTGGCACTTTGTTACCCACTTACAAGGATGGACTTCCTGGTAATTTTGTTTGAGTCAAAGAAATAAGTTCTGAAAAAGAGCAGTCCTTTCCAGCTTGTTGCATCTGACCTTTCAGAAGTTGAGGTTCCAATTTCCTGATCCAGATGGTAGAGGAAATCTTTCTAATAGAGTAAATTTCTACAGATGCAAACAGTTCATTAATAATTCAAATTGCCTGAATTAAGACAGTCATTCCATTCTTTATTCAGTGTTTGAGTTAGTGTAATCTTATTTCCTTTATTTCCTGTACTGCCTTTACCAAATCTTGTTTCGATATAGCATATGACTGGCCCATGCTATGAAATGACAGTTTGTAAGGGGCTCCACTACATGACTTTGGTCACAATGGTTTAGACAGTGAAGGCTACCATGTATGTGAAGAGAAATATTTACATATAAACCTCAGAAATACTTACAAATAGCCTGTGGTATTTATGACACCCAGTCATTTGCAGTCAAATCTCAGTGTGGTAATCAATCTGGTTGAACAATAATTTGGGTAAGAAACTTCCAGAGATAACTAGATCTTCTATTGGGTATTTTCTGCACATATATAATTTCACATAATTTGAGTGCTTCTTAAATATTAACTGTTCCATCACTTGAGGTAAAGTTACTGTTGTTGGCATTTTGTTTTTCCTTATTTGTAGAAAGGAATGGTTTTGTATGAGAAAGATAAGAACACACTGCTCAGTTCACTACTCAGATGTAGATGTGCAGCTTCTATGTGACAAAGGCTTCTAGATTTCCTAGGGATTTAGGATAAAAACACCCAAAGTGCCACAAAACAAAAAGTGATGCAGGTAACAGAACCTGGTGAGATGCGGAACAGGAATTTTTGTTCAGAATTTTTAAAGGATGTGGTTATATAATAGTGACTTCATTACTTGACTGGTCCCAACCTTCCTAGATAACAAGAAGACATTTGGTCTAATTCATATTCGCTTGCCACTGTATCTGTTTTATTAACACTGAAATACATTGGGTTTTAAATTTAGCATACTATTCGACATGTGGAACTACAGTAGCCATGGAAGCAAGTGAACACTGTCGCCTACAATTCTAACCTTTATTAAAAAGAAATTGATAATAGAATAAGGCATAAATTTCCAACAAGCGTTGCTTCAAGTTCTAAATTTGCCATTTGCAAATGAACAGCTCTTTCACAACTAGGTTTTTTTAAAGTTAATCTTGCACTTGCATTTTGTGCATCACAGGTGTCCTCTCTCACACACAAACTGAAATGGCCACATCTGGCTAAGAGTCCTTAAAAATGCTAAATTAAAAAAGCAGATGAACATATTGATTTCTGTAATAGTATTTAAAGAAGGTGTTTCTGGTCAATGGGAACAATATGGAATTGTGTGGTATCACTTAAACTTTATGGGAAGTAATTTTATTTTTTTCCCACTCTATGTCCATATAAGAAATCAGATGTTTGAAGGCAGATTCATTCCAAAGCTGATGTACAGCTCCTGCACAGAACTCAGTGAGTCAGAAATCCTGGTTAATCTACACTGAACAAGGCGGAATTCTTACAGTACAAGAAACAGCAGAGTGAGGCCTGTGAAGCTGAACTGAGCTCATGTGGAGGTGAAGAACCCTGTTGTTCAGTCAAGAAGAAAAGCGCTTAAATACTAAAGTGGGTTCCCAATGGTTGGCTCCTAGTCACACCTGCTTAATCAGGATGCTGCCAATAACCTTTACTGGTGAGAACTGGGCTGGCTGAAAAAGTGGGAACTGCAGGTACTAATCACAACAGGTTTGCATATTTTTTTCCCCGGTAGTAAAAATGTAACTGCACCGGGCTGCTTCAGTCCTTTGTCCCATAAACATTTCTGTGAAACACAGAAAAAAAACCCCTCTTTTTTAGCTTCTTGTTTTCGATCAAAGGATTTTATCAGGGAAGGGCAGAATTGTATGTTTTAAAGTATTCATCTTCCTAATAGACAGCAGATTGTTGTAGCACTAGCTTACACTTGGTTCTGCTTCTTTTGAATTCTATGAAATTGAATAGTAAAGTAACAGTAACAGTGTAGCACGAACCCCACAAAGCACCCCGCTCTGGCGCGCTGCAGTCCTTACAACTGCTCTTGCTGCAAAGCTGAGGCGTACAGCACCGGGAGCCAAGGCACCATCGCTTCTCGCTGTCAGACAGCAATTATCAGACGATGTGAACATGAACACGGAAGTATTTCCACCTCCACTTGTGCCCACTGGCCAAAGCACTTTGAATTCTGCTGAGGTAGATCAGCTTTTCTTGGTGGCCAGCAAGTAAGGACAGTTGTAGACATCTAAGGTTTGAGAGAATAGGGGAGGTACTGTGGAATAACTGAGACATGGGAGAGATCTTTCAAGCAGCCAAGACAATTCCGTTAATTATATTGCTTTTCTTACTATTTTTTTAAGCTGTAAGGAACTAGGAAAGAATAAAGTTGAGATTTGATAAATGGTTGTCTAGACTACAGTAAGAAAGAGATGGATAAAATGCTTTTGAAATACATTTGACTTGTAAAAAAGAAAGAATCTGGTTTTGCTCTCTCTTTCTTGCATCATCATCTGCCAAATGAGATACACGTTGGAAGAGCAGAAGGTAGCTGAGATAGCAGTGTGACAGCACAGATAATTCAGTGATAGAAATTTCCAGAGGGTCCACTCCGAGCATTGTCTAATGAATTCTTATATCATCTGTTACGCACCACGTGACTTTGGCTGGGTCAACTTGGTGTATATTGTGCACACGGAGTGGAGAAAGGGGTAACAGGAGTAGGAAATCAGGCACTTGGTCATTGAGGGAATCCTTGAGGTGGTTCTGGGTAAGGTTAAACTGTGCATTGGCACTTCCAGAGCTTTTTTCTGAGAGCCTTCTGGTATGTAGGGTTGCATTAGTCTGCAAGTTACTCTTCTGTGATAAAAATAACGGAAGCATGGAATGAGGCACGTCTTTGCTTTGCTTCAAAGGTGTTTAAACTGGCATTTGTCCCGTATAAAAATTGGATCTACAGATATAACGGCTATTAAGGTAACTTAGGTTCAAACTTAATTGAAAAACATCCTCATTTACAAAAATCATTTTAAAATGAACTGGCATGTCCTTTAAAGATTTGTTTTTTTTCTAATTCTGACCACTCTTCTGTTTTTCTACTGAAATTAATAATGAAGGCACAGAGTGAAAATTAAATTTAGCTCATTCTGTCCTCAATGTGACTCTGGTCAGATTGACCAAGTTTTAGATGTATATTCTTTCTTGACATTGTTTTGAGGAGTACAGCCATGTGTAAGTTCTCCTTATGTGTTGAGTAGTTGGGGGTTTTTTGTTTGTTTTGGTTTTTCTTTTTTCAATCTAAGCTGTGCTTCCGTTTCTCTCGCCTGCAGGATTGGTTGTGTTTTCAGGCAAACTCCCTCTTCTCCTTTTTGCCCCAAATAAACAGTGCTATCAGTCTAAATTTACTTGATCCTGAAGCTAACAAAAATCTCATATGACTGCTAATAGGGAAAAAAAAGCGAGCCATAGAAACTGCAGTTACCATGCCAACGCCGTTCCCTGGGGCGTAGCCACACAGAGATGGATGCTGTGAAATTAAGCTCTGTGTGATAGGTAGGGAGGTACGTTTCCGTGTGGCTGTGCACTATTGGAAGCTTTCATGTACTTTGTATTTTACGATTTGTATGTTTAATGTTCTGCATTAATCTGCTCTTTCTGTTGTTCCCTGCTCCCTCTGTGCGCACCCTACAGTTTGCTATTTTTGTGCAGTGTGAGAACTTGGCATTTCAAAACATAAAGTGTATAGTAAGCTCCATGAAAAATGGATTATAAAATGGATGTGATACGAAAGAGAGAGTGGCTTCTGACTCAAATCCTGCCTCCCATCTAGTCGTCTCTGTAAAGTTGTTGGAGTTGTACTCTGCGCTCCTTTACATTGCACATGCACAGTCTATTTGTGGTGGCGATATGGCGAGAAGCAAAATGTTTCACAAGAGGGCCACTAGCAAAACTAACACATGACACAGTGATGCAGGGCATAATATACTTTAAGTGTGTTTCTGTGCTTATACGTGATTTCTCTGCATTTGCTTACAGCTGATATTCAGGTATTTGTCAAATATCAAAGACAAACTTCCTTTTTCGTAATATTCTAGATGCATTCACCTAATGCTGTATCCTCCTTTGGAGTCACAGCTTACTCTTCACTGCTCCTTACTCCTCACTTAGATTCAAGATAAAAAGACACTGTTCCATATTCTCTCACCCCGAGTTTATGATTTCTGGGGTGGGGGACATGCTGAGATCAGGGAATATAATTTTCAGTAAGTTTTTAAGCAGGTCATAAATCTCTTAAGGCCTTCACAGACCTTGATTAGAATTTTGTTACAAGTCTATAACATGGTCCTACTTGAATGTTTTGGTTTAGTGCCTGCTTTAGAAAGCACCTTATAATACCTTCACAAATGTACTCACTGGAAGCAAGCCCTTTCTATCAACTAAACAGCTCAACTGTTTGTTTGTTTTTATTTCTGCTTTACTTGTTTCTCAATCCTCGACTGACAAACGTGTGGAAAGTACAGACAGAGCTGTTTCTAATGGGGTTTACTTGAACTTTCCTGTAAGACTATGGATTGGTTATGTAAGTGGAAATTCCGTAGGATATTGTACTAATTTTCAACTTACTGAGAAGTTACTTTGTGCACTAGAAATGCCAGTCTTGAAGATTCAGACTGAGAGCATCACAAAAACTGAAGCAGCTCCAAAATTTAGTAGTCTGATTAGATTTTTCTTGGATCGCATTAAAGAAAACAGTCTTTAATTCAATAACAGCTAATTAAAAATACCTAAATTGCAGTGGGTTTGCATACTGATTTTTCCTAAAGGCATAAAGCAACAGAGTGAAATTAATAGTAACTGTGCTATAATGTCCCAGCAAGGTTTCCTTCCCTTCAGACTACGGTTACACTAAGAAATGTTCAGCACAGCAGCAAGTGCACTTCGTCAATGTTTATTATTAGGTATTGAAAGTGCAGCTAAAACGTAAGATCTCAGCCAAAAAGATAACTAAATCTATTACCGTTAGTTATATGGAATCATAAAAGGGATTAATAAATATTGTAACTAAGTGAGCCTGCTAGTAGGCAGAAGCTTATCATACCAAAACACATGGATTGTGGTTTAGATCTACTGGGTGCAGCTGTGTATACTGGAGACTTAGGAATTAAAGTTTAAAGATAACCAAGATACTAATTCTTCTGACTCCTGTCAACCAGTGGTTTCTGCTGGGAGTGTTTTTCTGAGATGGTAGCCAGAGCTTCATGTATTTAAACTTCATATTGCACCAGGCTCAGGGAAGTTGTTCTTGACATCTGCAAGCATCATGTTAATGAGGCTAAACTCTAGCAAGGGGGCTGAGTGCAGAAAATCTAATTAGGAGCTGCTGTGTAACAGCTGTTATATTGACATGTACTATAGACATTGACACAATACAGATATAATGAACTCTAATTTTGGATGATGTATGTATATTTGATGTCTGCTCCACATAATTGCCTGTCTTGGATATATTTCTTATAGATACAGTCTGCCGTGAGTTGCGTCATTTGCCTAGTAAGCTGCTTTGTCGTGACTTCATATGATGTATGAATTCCTTGAGCGGTTGAG